>JAFIRS010002845.1:0-176191 GCA_018342105.1 Gonioctena quinquepunctata | reverse complement strand
CAATATTGGTTATTTTGTACTTTTTCCAACCATCCTTTATGTAGATGGGTTGATCGCACAAAATTCCCCTTAGAAAGAGAATTGGTAAATATATGTTCAAATATTGTAACTATTTCAAACTCAAATTCCCTAATCTGAAAAATGAACGATAAATATTATTTTTTATATTGAATTATGAACTACTCCTTGCGCTAGGACAGATCACGGATCCAGCAATTCATATATATTACATTAATGAAGGCAGCCATTGCGATGTTGCCAAACTGAGGGCTACACAACGCTACAAAAGTTTGTGGGCTCTACAAAGAAGTATATAATTCTGCAGTGTATATCCCTATATACGGAAAGCGCCCCCTACAGTTCGAACCAAAGAACTATATCGCGTATGTTGGCTATGGAAATGGTATATTGTGTGTCCCGATCTAAAACGTGGGGAAATGATCTGCATTCAATTCTGATCACCCAGTGAAGAGATACAGGGTGATACTTTGTTGAGCCCGATATCGGGACTAAAAAGGTTAGTCCGGGCTAAACTGCGTCTCGTTCATATGCTTCACGGGATTCACAATGACCGTGTTCATCTATATATATATATATATATATATATATATATATATATATATATATATAAATACACCGTGTGTCCCAGCTGAAACTTGTAAATCCCCTAATCTCCGAACTCGTGAAAAAAATTGAAAATCGCTCAAACCCGTCGATTTTTATTTCAAGGGGAAACACTTTCACCAAATACATCATCATTGTGTTGTCAACCTCCTCAGCCCCAGCACCCCCTACTTCAGAATTTTCAATGGGGCCACTATACAAGTGTTGTTGAAGTTTCAATGAAAACTAAGTTTTATTTATATTTTCATTTTTCATCGCCTAAAATGTTATCATCGTGAGAAAAATTCATTGTGGGTACGCCACTGTATTGAAAAATAATATGCTGTCAGAAATAATAGTGCAGAAGGTGAGACAGACGTTAATATGAAAAAAAAAATTGTCGCCATGTGTTTTTGTATACGCATATCTTTGTTTACGCCTTGGTATATTGATGTATTCGAGTCACTCCATTCAACAATTTGAAAACTTTCGAAAATGGTTTATACTATACAAGAGGGAATATCCATTGTAGCTGCGTATTTTGAAAATGGACGATGTGGTAGAGCTACGGCTCGAATTTTCAATGAAATTCATTTAGAAAAAATCAAATCATATCAGTACGTGCTTCAATTGATGAATGAGTTCATGGAGTCGAGATCAGTGCTGAATAAGAAACATGAACGAGATAAGCCTATGAGAAATGAAGAAGTCGCTGTTGCAGTTGTAGAACATGCAGTGGTGGACAACATTCAATCTTCAAGACAACTTGAGACAACTTGAAAGAAGCAAAATTCCATCCTTATAAAATGTAGAATGTACAAGAATCAAATGAAGATGATCCTGACAGACGAACAGAGTTTTATGAAATCATGAGTCAATTATTGATTGGTGATAATAATAACCTATACAATGTGTGCTTTCCTGACGATTCTTTTTTTTTATTCAAATGGACATGTGAACAGGCACAACTGCAGATACTGGAGTGACATAAATCCCCATTGGTACAGGCAAACTCATTCTGAAACTCCCCAGAAATTGAATGTTTGGACTGGTATTCTAGGAGACCATATTGTAGGTCCATATTTTATTGATGGTAACCCCAACGGTCAAACGTATTTCGAACTCCTTGATACAACTGTGGAACCCAGAGTCACTCAGTTACTTGAAGACGATGATAGGCTACTTGAAGGTCAGCTCACCTTTCAACAAGATGGAGCTCCTCCACATTTTGTTGAACCTGTACGTCAATTTTTAGATGACAATTTCACAGGGAGATGGATTGGAAGGCGAGGACCAATAGAATGGCCGGCTAGATCAAGGACAACGATGAAATCATCTTCATGGAGGATGCTCTATCTCACTCAATATTCATCTTTGACGATGTGGCTTGTGATGGACAACAGGAAATTCGCGAATATTTCTCAATGTGCAGACACAAACACATCGATGCCATCTATCTTTGTCAGATTTATTCGAAAGTATCCAAACAGCTGAAACGTGACAATTGCAATATGATTGCGCCCTTCAAACAGGACGAAATCAACTTGCGACACGTTTCCGATTAACACGTTTTCCCCGACATGACTTTCGAACAATTCAAAAAGCTGTGTTCGGAATGTTGGTCTCAAAGCCAACACGATGCCCTCGTCATAGTCAAGGACTTTGATTTGAACAATGGCAGGTACCGCAAAAACTTTGACATGTATATAAAAATATAGTTGCGTGACGTTTCACGTCATTCAGCGTCGAGCCATGCGCGACAAAAAATTGACAGAAATGCGACGAAGTATAAGTAAAAGGTACCTAGCCCTGAAACTTGGAAGAAACGAACGAGACGATACACTGAATAACATTTTCAAACCGATATCTCAACCGCTACAACAAATTGCCAAGTCGTCGAGAACCCTAAATAAATCCGTTTTCAAAGTCAAGAAGAAGGAGCAACCTGAAGTTGAAGATGAACATGAGTCAGAAAAGGAAGATGAAGAAGAAGAAGAGAATTCTCGAAGCGAGAGAAGCAGTGACGAAGAATATTATTCTGACGATGACAGCATGTTGCCTCGAAATTTTCCGCAGCTCTAATGAACGAACATCTTAATCGATATCCCACCATGTCACCTGAATATATCGCTCAACATTGGAGAGATGACAAACGTATAGATAAGGTATATGGACCTGTGTATGACGTCAGCTCTCCCGGTTGGTTTTTGGGATCCAAGTCAATCCGCTTTGAAGAAGGATACATCGAAACGGGACTTTTACACCAGGCCCTGGAACTATGCAAAGATGAATTGAACGACTACCGAGATATATTTGAGTTGACTGGATGTCATAGAAGCGAGAACGGTCATTTGGAAGGCACTCAACGCTGGAAATATAAACACGTTATGAAATATTTAATGAGGAGAGAACGCGTCTGTCAGGGTATAAACACCAATCATTTGGTATACAATGACAACCCAATGTGGAGGAGCTCCATCTTGTTGAAAGGTGAGCTGACCTTCAAGTATCCTATCATCGTCTTCAAGTAACTGAGTGACTCTGGGTTCCACAGTTGTATCAAGGATTTCAAAATACGTTTGTCCGTTGAGGTTACCATCAATAAAATATGGACCTACAATATGGTCTCCTAGAATACCAGTCCAAACATTCAATTCCTGGGGAGTTTCAGAATGAGTTTGCCTATACCAATGGGAATTTATGTCACTCCAGTATCTGCAGTTCTGCCTGTTCACATGTCCATTTGAATAAAAAAAAGATTCGTCAGGAAAGCACACATTGTAGAGGTAATTATTATCACCAATCAATAATTGACTCATGATTTCATAAAACTCTGTCCGTCTGTCAGGATCATCTTCATTTGATTCTTGTACATTCTGCATTTTATAAGAATGGAATTTTGCTTCTTTCAAGTTGTCTCAAGTTGTCTTGAAGATTGAATGTTGTCCATCACTGCATGTCCTACAACTGCAACAGCGACTTCTTCATTTCTCATAGGCTTCTCTCGTTCATGTTTCTTATTCAGCACTGATCCCGACTCCATGAACTCATTCATCAATTGAAGCACGTACTGATATGATTTGGTTTTTTCTAAATAAATTTCATTGAAAATTCGAGCCGTAGCTCTACCACATCGTCCATTTTCAAAATACGCAGCTACAATGGATATTCCCTCTTGTATAGTATAAACCATTTTCGAAAGTTTTCAAATTGTTGAATGGAGTGACTCGAATACATCAATATTCCAAGGCGTAAACAAAGATATGCGTATACAAAAACACATGGCGACAATTTTTTTTTATATTAACGTCTGTCTCACCTTCTTAGCTATTATTTCTGACAGCATATTATTTTTCAATACAGTGGCGTACCCACAGTGAATTTTTCTCACGATGATAACATTTTAGGCGATGAAAAATGAAAATATAAATAAAACTTAGTCTTCATTGAAACTTCAACAACACTTGTATAGTAGCCCCATTGAAAATTCTAAAGTAGGGGGTGCTGGGGCTGAGGAAGTTGACAACACAATGATGATGTTTTTGGTGAAAGTGTTTCCCCTTGAAATAAAAATCGACGGGTTTGAGCGATTTTCAATTTTTTTCACGAGTTCGGAGATTAGGGGGTTGACAAGTTTCAGCTGGGACACACGGTGTATTTATATATATATATATATATATATATATATACTATATATATATATATATATATATATATATATATATATATATATATATATATATATATAAATATATATATATATATATCGATGTAATATACGGCAGAAATGAAGTATTTCCGAAATATGTTGGGATATACCGTATACCGTATACTACAGCAGGCATAATTCGAATATGTTCAATCCTGATTTTATAAACGTATGAAAAATATATGAGTGTTCAATATTCTGAGAAATTGTGACTTGAACCCCAGGTGTCATATACCTGTTTCCGATCGATTTATATTATCCAGTTCATACATAACCTTTGAACGTTCTTTACACAAAATATAATATGGTCCAAGTCTTCTCAAAAAATTCTTAACTACATCAGGAATAAATTGATTTTTTTCCTATTATTTAGAAATAATTTTATTTCTACAAAGATCATAAGTTTTCTTGTTCATCTCATGAGATTCGATCCAGGTTACTGTTTTAATTCATTATTGTAATTCAATATGGTCTCTCCATCAAAATATCCAGAAATAGATTTCTGAAAAAATCCCATGAGTTACTTTACGTTCAAAAACTAGAAAGGACCCTCAGTAACTTTATGATCATCAGACCACAGAGCACTACCAATTGCTGGAATGTTTCAACTGCACTCCCTATGATGAGTTAGTTATAATAAAACTACGTATCGCTGTACCTATATTGCGATTGAATCATACTGTCGGGTTTACCTGATGATGATGATTATATGTACAATAGACAAAATCACAAACGCGTGAATTTGGTTCATGTTTGTTGTTGAAATATGCATATTTTTTCTTAGATGTTATGTAATAGTCGAATAAACGCTGCTCTTAAATCCTACCATTCAGAGAGACATGCAAACAACACCGTTATGACCACCTTGTGACGTCATAAGTCCTCTGGTACGTTTCTTTTCGGGACATATTATTCAGTTTCATCCCATGATCAAAACAGAACTTGTGTCAGCATATATTATATTGAAATGAAGACTTCGTATTTGATAGCTGTTTCTGATTCAGAAATTCTTGACTAATATATATGTATACTACATTGTGAAGAAATACCACTCCATCCAAGATGCTGAGTAGACATTATCTCATGGGATGAGCCATCTTCGAACGATCCGGGAATTCATTCAGATTCGCACTTAGACTTAGCAACACGTATTTTTATAATTGTTTATTCCAATTATTGTGATATATTTTATTTTTAAAGAGCAAGTTTCGTGCCATCGATAGTTAATTGACGCAGTCGGTAGGATTGTCGAAATTGCACGTATTCAACGGGTTATTTTCGTTCAACGATTGATCGGCATTCGAACTTTTGTAGACAGTCGAAGTTGGTTTTGGAAACAGAGTGGCTCCTTGGACAACCAGTCATTCATAGACTTGCGAAAAACTCCATCCCAGCTGTTCTCGAGGAGAGGAACCCCATTGTCTCCTTCTGCAAGGAAGAATCGCTTGGTGGAAACAGAATTTGCTGATCCAGGGCAGACTCCTTATGGTGGTTGAGAGTGATGGCCAAAAGCTTGCTCATATTGTGAGTACAACTGAATTAAATGTCGCTTGAAAGTATTTTTGAAAATTTTTAATCATTGTCTTTAGTTGACTCAGACAATGATCATTCCCCTCCAATTCAAATCGATACCCAATCTGAGCTAAATCAAATTATTACAAATAATCAATCAAATTCCGAATCGAATATTTCAAATTCGAATCTCAGTATGTATGGCAAATAATTTCAAACCCGACTATTTGAACTGTGTTTCCCAATTTGATGGGAACCCAAATGAATTGAATAGATATTTAAGTAGTTGCGGAAGTTTGATAACTACTGATACAGGGTTCTTTTAAAATATATCAATCGATCAATCAATCAAAATATGCTTTATTATCAAAGAAAAATATCTTATTGACAAAGCGTGTACATATAAGTGTGAATTAAGTTAACATCATTTGATAAATGTATAAAAATAGTCACTACCATATAGAATCAAAACAATCAACAATGGTATAGAATCAAAACAATCAGTCACATATTGAATTTTGCATATATATAAAATAAGTAAGTGATTGGTATTTGGGTTATGCAGCAGGCCAATAAGTGTACTCTTTTACACGGATTCCATGCTTTCGATAATATTTATTATCATCATCAGGGATGCTACAAAATAGGAAGACACATAGGAATATATAATAAAGAAAAACAAGACAGTTATAACTTACAGTGTAAGTGAGGTTATGCGGCGATGATGTTGAAATCATTAATAATGTTATATGAATAAAGCTGAGTATACAACTCACAGGAATCAACCACAATCCACATTACATACGTAAACAATGTATTCTTATGTTGAGAATTTTGGATCTTGTTTTAGTTTGAAAGGGCTGTCAACTAGACATGTGACTGGATGAATTCTCAAATAGACTGGCACAACAGATAATGTAGACCACTGGGAATGAAGTAGTGTTACCAAGTGAACTTTACAATGGCATGGAATATTTCCATATATAGATTTGAATAAAAGATTATTGACTATTGAGAATTTGGATGTGTGAATATAAAATGATGTGGATTGAAATAATCAAACTATGTTATATTAGCATTCATGGGGTATCTCTGAGTGAGCATGTCTATAAAAAAGGACATTGTATGGATTATAACTCAGTTAAAATTTTATCCAACGAAAGAAACACTACCAAGAGACTCTTTTTAGAGATGGTTTACCTTTCACAGGCCGAAAATCCTCTAAATAAAAAAACAGATTTAAATCATTTGAGTGAGATTAACTCTCATTTAATTTTTGTAGACAGTCCCAATGTGAGGGAGAATCAGCAGATTACCCCCATGAATGCTAATAACATAGTTTGAATATTTCAATCTACATCATTTTATATTTACACATCTAAATTCTCAATAGTCAATAAACTTTCATTTAAATCTATATATGGAAATATTCCATGCCATTGTAAAGTTCATTTGGTAACACTACTTCATTCCCAGTGGTCTATATTATCTGTTGTGTCAGTCTATTTGAGAATTCATCCAGTCACATGGCTAGTTGACAGCCCTTTCAAACTTGAACACGATCCAAAATTCTCAACATAAGAATACATTGTTTACGTATGTAATGTGGATTGTGGTTGATTCCTGTGAGTTGTATACACAGCTTTGTTCATATAATATTATTAATGATTTTAACATCATCGCCGCATAACCTCACTTACACTGTGAGTTATAACTGTCTTGTTTTTCTTTATCATATATTCCTATGTGTCTTCCTAATTTGTAGCATCCCTGATGATAATAATATATATTATCGAAAGCTTGGAATCCGTGTAAAAGAGTACACTTATTGGCCTGCTGCATAACCAAATACCAATCACTTAGTTCGTATCTAGTCAGCAAATAAAACTACAAATTATATATATATATAGAGGAGAGAGAATGGGTAGTCGTTGCTGACTAGTTAGGGATGGAACCAGTAAATAGTGGGGTTATGCAGCAAATAAAAGAGAACTCTTTAAAGGTTGTCCAAGCTTTCGGAAATTTTATTAATTATTTCCATCATCAGGGAGACTACAAAAGTGTAAAATTTTAAAGTTAGTTTTAAAAAAAAAATATAGTTTGAATATGACTTACATCTTTGTTGAGAATGATTATAAAGGTGTTCAAATATGATGGTTGACACATTATGAAGGATGAATGATGATATAATACAATTTAAAATAACTAGTTGAGTATTAAAATAAGGATGATCACATTTTTGTAGGTGAATGTCATTTCCCCATGAGGGAAGAAATGTCAAGTGACAGGTTAACTTCTGAAAGGTAGTTGACGTGACATCTGACAGACAATTGACATGCCCTCTGATGGGCCAAAACCAAATCACGACTGATAACAGTGGTGCCAATTGTATGTTGCCAACATAATTCTTTTTTTAAGATTAAAGATTGGAAAAATTTAAAGTGATATTGTTGTTTGTTAACTTTTTGTCCAACGTCAATAGATAAGAGTAAATTTCACTGAGATGATTTATATCTGTTTTTTTACTCATACAGTTTTTATCTTCAAAAATATAGGCCATTTCTAGAAAGGATCTTTCAGTTGAGTGTGATTCACTAGCTAAGACCTTTGTAGATTCATAATTCATACGGTGGTCAAACTTGTTCACATGCTCAGCTAATGCACATCTTTCTGGATGTAATCTGCAGTCACTTTTGTGGGAAACGATTCTAGCGCCTAATGGTCTTGAGGTTTGACCAACATAATTCTTATCACACATTCGACAAGGAATACTATATATTACATTCGTTTGTGCAGTTATGGGTTCTTTATTTTTAATTTTTGTGTGTACTGACCTAATAGTTAGGACGGTTTTATTTGCAATTTTAATGTTTGATAGATCATGAAAAATTCTAGGTAATTTGGGTGTCATTTCTTTGAAGAACGGTAAGGATGTATACATGACTTGTACTGGGGCAGTATCAATATCATTATTATCACTGTTGATAAGGGGTGTTGTACTTGGTCTGGTTGCAATCTCGAGTGAGGTTGGTGTATTAAACAAAATATTTTTTACCATGCTAGCTGGATATGAATTATCAAGAAAAAGATTCATGAGAATATTGATATTTTTTTTGTGGAATTGTATGTCAGAGATTTTCAACACTCTATTTTTCATTTGTTTGACTAGGTTCACTTTCATCGAGTATTTATGATACGACCAATAATTTATGTATCTTCCTGAGCTACATGGCTTCCTGTACCAATCTATTAAGACTTTATTGTCTGTTGTTCGGATGAACTTTGTGTCAAAAAAATGGACGGAGTGATCAGTATCTTCTGCTTCCATAGTGAATTGTATATATGGGTCAAAACTATCAAATGTGCTAAGAATCTCTTCTGTGCCATCATTCGGCAGTGCTATAATGATGTCATCGACATATTTTTTAATGAAATGTGGTTTGAATGATAGAACTGGTAATACTCTATCTAATAAATCGTCCTCACTCGAGATTGCAACCAGACCAAGTACAACACCCCTTATCAACAGTGATAATAATGATATTGATACTGCCCCAGTACAAGTCATGTATACATCCTTACCGTTCTTCAAAGAAATGACACCCAAATTACCTAGAATTTTTCATGATCTATCAAACATTAAAATTGCAAATAAAACCGTCCTAACTATTAGGTCAGTACACACAAAAATTAAAAATAAAGAACCCATAACTGCACAAACGAATATAATATATAGTATTCCTTGTCGAATGTGTGATAAGAATTATGTTGGTCAAACCTCAAGACCATTAGGCGCTAGAATCGTTTCCCACAAAAGTGACTGCAGATTACATCCAGAAAGATGTGCATTAGCAGAGCATGTGAACAAGTTTGACTACCATATGAATCATGAATCCACAAAGGTCTTAGCTAGTGAATCACACTCAACTGAAAGATCCTTTCTAGAAATGGCCTATATTTTTGAAGATAAAAACTGTATAAATGAAAAAACAGATATAAATCATCTCAGTGAAATTTACTCCTATCTATTGACGTTGGACAAAAAGTTAACAAACAACAATCTCACTTTGAATTTTTCCAATCTTTAATCTTAAAAAAAAAATTATGTAACCCCACTATTCACTGGTTCCATATATATATATATATATATATATATATATATATATATATATATTTTTTTATATATATATATATAAAAATATATATATATATATATAAAAATATATATATATATATATAAAAATATATATATATATTATATATATATATATATATATATATATATATATATATATATATATAAACAATCGTATACACTTTTTTTTAAACATGAATAAAGTTTCATAAAAAAACATTTAAAATACCAAAATTCAGAAATTTTAAAATATAAAAAAATTATATTTGTTGAATTCTTTGATTGGAAAATTGACAGGTAGCGCCAAATAAGTAGTGAATTTAAAAAAATTACTGATTGGAATGTTCTGATAGAAACTTTGTATAGGAAATCTGCTGATCAACGCGATGAAGCTTGTTCAAATAGAGATATGGCAATGGTGAAACAATATCCGAGTGAAAAATCGCAACAGTTTTTTTATCAAATTTTGCAAATACACAATCAATCATGTTGTTATATTGATTCTCATGAAGTTGATGACAGTGCCAAGCTTCTGAAACGAAATTTGTTAAACTCTTTAGCATTGAAAACATTTTCGTCTGGTTTAAGGAAACCTCTAGGGACTACCATTCGCTGTATGCGTCCTACTTCCTTTAATCAAGCTTTGCAATTCATTATTCAGAAAGAAAACGTCAATCATTATCAGAATCAAACCAATAGAATTCCAGTGAGGCAAAATGACGTTCAAATGAAACCAAATTTCCAACAAAGACCCAATCAACAAACAACCTGCCCAAGAGTACCATTTAATTCTCATACAGAAAATAATCAATTCCAAAATAATCAATTTATTCCGCAAAATAATCAATATCGATCATTGATAGCTCTCCTTCACTGCCCATTCAATTCCAACCCAGAGTGAATGCGCCAATATTCTTCAGATATTCAGAAGTTTTCAAACAACTTGTTCAAAATAAAAATGTCTTCAAACCAAATCCAAATTGAAGTCTTCCAAATCCGTCCCCAATGAGTACCTCGACCAGGTAAACATTCAATCGATTCCAACCAGGATCTTCAAATCATAAAGCACCGCGAAGAAGTTCAGTTTCCGAAGAACTGTTTGAAGAAGTGGATGACACCGATCATTCATCTTCAAATTTGGATACCGATCTCCAGAATTAAATGAAATTGACGAATCGAATCAAACAAATTATCCTGAAAATTTCCAAACAGGTCGCCAAAATATCGACCAATATTAATTTCCTTCAACTCCTACGGTTTCAATCAAATCATTCATCGATCCCAATTAACCATATGAATTGTTTCCAAATCGAATACAAAATGACCAATTTATAGTACCCGAAGTATTTCAGAAATATTTCCATAAACATAGTACTACAATACCTATATCAAAAATATTCAATGTTTTTCGAATTCTAGTTATTGCAAGCTAACGTTGATTTCAATAGTGGTTTTCTCATAACGTAACATTCGAAAATGAAACTGAAGTTTCACAGAATTCAGAAGGAATTTGAATCTCATTTCTATATTTCCGCGAAGCGAGCAAGTGATAAAAATGAAAACAAGCATAAAAAACGGAGAAATTATTATCACATAACAAAAAATACATAATTGCGAGATTCCAGAAAGCTTATCTATGCGAAAAACGGAGAATCGATAACGACCATATTGAATAACACTATGGAAGAGATAACGTTGAATTTCTGTAAACTCGTAATTCAAGAAGAGTTTTGAGAGAGCATTTATGAAAGAATTCAAGTTTAACAACTTTGGTGAAACCGAATTTATCAAATATTTGGACTGACCATTTTTATATTGAAGAAAAATCTATGATAAAAAAATTTTGTTTAGAATTTTCCGATATTCTTTACCATGAATACACTTCTTCCACCTTTACCAATAAAATAAAACATCGTTTGAGAACTACTGATGGAACCCCTGTATATACAAAACTTATAGGTATCCGTTTATTCACAAAAAATAAGTTGAGTCTCAAATTCAGAAAATGTTGAATCAAATAATTATCAGGCCCAGTAGTTCACCTTGGTCCTCTCCAATTTGGGTAGCATCCAAGAAGATGCATGCCTCTGGCAAGCAAAAATGGAGGGCAGTTGTTGATTACCGAAAATTATACGAAAAAACTATCGATGATGAGTACCTCTGCCTAATATTATCGACGTTTCAAATAAGTTGAGCAGATGTCAATACCTCTCAACCATAGATCTTGCCAGCGGTTTTCACCAAATTGAAATGTGTGGGGAAGATGTTGAAAAGACAGCTCTTAGTACGGAACATGATACCACGAATATCTTCGTATACCTTTTGGGCTCAAAAATGCCCCAGCTACGTTCGAGAGGGCGATTGAAAATATTCTTAGGGGTATTCAAAATGAAAAATGTCTTGTTTATTCGGACATTATTTTTTCAACTCCTTTCGAAGAACACATAGAAAGATTACGAGCAGTATTCCAGAGACATGGAGACTCTAACTTCAAAATTCAGTTGGACACATCTGAATTCATGCGCAAAGAAGTGGCCTATCTTGGTCATATAGTCACACCAAATGGTGTTAAGTCGAATCTCGATGAAGTCAATGCAATAAAAAAATTCCCAGTTCCAAAAACATCAAAACAAATTGAAGGTTAGGTTCATTGGGTTATTACCGTAGGTTCATAAATAATTTCGCCAAAATCACTGAACCACTAACTAAATGCCTTAAAAAAGGTACCCGAATCATTCACGATGAAGAATTGTTGACATGTTTCGAAACGTGTAAAAATTTACTTATAAATAACCGGATTTGTCGAAACCTTTCAATTTAACAACAGACGCGAATTATTTTGCTTTAGGAGCTGTTTTGAGCCAAGAGCCTATCGAAAAGGGTCTTTCAGGGGCGTACGCCTCTAGAACTCTCAATGATTTGGAGGTGAATTATAGTACAATCGAAAAAGAATTATTGGCAATCGTTTGGGCAACCAAATACTTCCGGTAATACCTCTTTGGCAGGAAATTCAATATTATAACTGATCATAAACCCCTTCAATGGATATTTTCATTGAAAGATCCGAGTTCTGAATTAATTAGATGGCGAATCAAATTCGGGGAATTTCAATACAATATAATATACAAAAAGGAAACATCTAACACGAACGCAGACTCACTTTCCCTCATCGAATAACACACAAAAAAAACGAACAATATATTCGGATATATCGACCAATTCAACGAACATATGTCAAAAATAGACCAAGACGATAACCTTTCGACACAAGTCCAACTAGACATTGACGATAACAAAAATACCCTAAAACGAATTCAAATTCATGAACATAACGAAGACGATATTACCGTTCATACAAACGCCAAAGAAATTCCCATTGTTAAAGTACCATTGTTAAAGTACCAATTTCAGAAACTAGTACCAATTTCAGAATAGAATTCAATGCAAACAAAACACAAGCATGTCTTTTCTCCAGAAAAGCCGATCTCACTGTGCCTAACATAACTTTGTCAGGAGTAACCATACCACTGAAGTCATCCATATCGATGCTTGGTATTACTATCAGCAATAACCTTTCCTGGGAAAATCACGTGAGGTCCATTGCCAAAAGTGCATCCCAAAAACTTGGTTTTTTGTTTCGTGCCAAGAGCTATTTCACCTCCAGTCAGCTGCTTATGATCTATAAGGCACAGATCCGACCTGTCCTGGAATACTGTTCCCATATTTGGAGTGCGGCACCTAAACATATCCTGAAGCTATTGGATTCTGTCCACAAAAGGGCAATTCGTCTCGTCGGTGATGCCTCGCTTACAAACTCGCTCACTTGTCTGGAACACCGTAGAAAAGTTGGCGATTTGTCTCTATTTTATAGATATTTTCATGGGCGATGCTCTTCTGAAATATCAACAAGCGTTCCTCCTTTGGCAGTCTCTTCGAGATTAACACGTCAAGTTCAGTCTTCACACCCCTTCGTGGTCACTTTGGAGACCTGCAGAACATCACTTTCCAAAGACTCATTCATCCAACGAACTGCGAGGCTTTGGAACTCATTGCCTAGGGAGGTGTTCCCCGAGGCATACAACCTCCAGAAATTTAAGAAGAACACCAACTCCTACCTTATTTCCCTTGGTTCCCACGATGTTCTCTGAACATTACAGGATATCCCTTTTCGTGGGAACCAGAACATATAAAAAAAAAAAAAAAACTCCGGTCAACCATGGTCAAAATCTAATTATCTTTCAATGTACTCCATTCACCTGTAAAACCAAAAATAGCTATTTTGTTCGAAAAACAACAACGAATTGCCGAAAATAATTTGGTTAAAGGACATTGTTAACTTTGTCAAAGATTACGTTGCCCCAAACGTACAGTATCATCTTCATTTCGATAGACCAGAAAAATACGAACCTTTCCTTTTTGCGAAATGATTAGGCGCAATCTCAAGTGGCCTTCTGTGAAGTTCGAAAGATGCAAATTCGAACTCTTTAACATCACAGATAAAAATGAAATCGAAGAACTGATACAAGCATATCACGAAACAAAAAGTAATCATCGGGGTATTGACGAAACGGACCAAAAACTGAAAAAACGATATTATTGACCTCATATCAAAGATTCAATCCAAACTTATATTGATGAATGTGAAATATGTCACCAAAGTAAATATGAAAGACATCCCATCAAAATGAAAATCAATATTACTCCAACAGCCACCAAACCTTTTGAAATTATTCATAGAGATATCGACACCTTGGAGAAAAGCGAATGTTCAACGATAATACATAGTTTTTCAAAATACGCGCAAGCATATCATTTGCCATTTTCATCTGGCACTGACATTTTCTCACATCAGGGAGTACCTCTTCAAATTATTGTGGATAATGGCTCTGAATTCCAGAATTCCGTTATTGAGGAACTATCAAAATTGCATAAGGTACAATGTTCATTTATTTCCCCAAATCATCCGCAATTGAACGGACAAATGGAAAGACTCCACCCAACTATTATTGAACATATCAGACTTCTCGATACCGGAGGGTTCTCCAAAACACCTCCACAAATCAAAATGATTTGCGCTATTTTTGCATATAACCACTCAATACATTCAGCTACAGAATCAAAACCAATCGATATAATCAATGGCCATATAACTAACGAAAATACATTCAATATCGACGTAGAAAATATTTTGATCAACGACTATATTAATGAACACAAAGATAGAACTAAATTACCCCACTCACAGATAAACGAAAATCTCATTGAACGAAAGGAAAAGGTCTTTTCAAAATAAACAGAGATCGCGATAACCCAGAACTCTTCAAAACAAACTAAAAAACCTTTGTAAAGAAACACTTGTGACAGAAACATGCAAATACATTTGAAAAACATGATATCATTACGAAAATAGACGAAAACGGCAAGTCTGTTTCCACAAACAAACAAGTACACATGGATTACGTGAAGAGACTCAGGGAGAAAAGCTACAGCTTCATTAAATATTATTTTATTATCTATTTCAGACTACCCTTGTTGGATTTCAAGAAAAAATTACTCTGGAAAATTCAGAGAACAATCCTGGTATAATACCTTCGAAATCAGAAACCGCCAAAATTCAAGAATACCACCACCGCACTCAGTATCAACAATGACAGACACCGAAAACTATATGAAATTTTTAAATATAACGAAACTAAATACTGAAAACAAATTGAAATAAATAAGAGTTTGAAAAAACTAAAGAACACGCTTTTATAGAAAACCAGACTAAAAAAATTGAAAATAAGAGCAAAATGTATTTTATTTAAAAAAAAGCGTGGGGTGTATGATATCGCCTCGGCCAACAATTATCTGTGATCTGAGACATTCCTTACTTTACTGCCCTAGGTGTGTAATGTACCATATAATTATTGATACCATGCACCCCACGCTTTTTTTTAATAAATACATTTTTTTCTTATTTTATATTTTTTTAGTCTGGTTTTCTATAAAAGCGTGTTCTTTAGTTTTTTCAAACTCTCATTTATTTCCTACTTTTCAGTGTGGTTTATTTATAAAAGTGTTTTTTTTTATTTTTTTTTTAAACTATTTTTTTTTGCAATTTTTTTGCAAATTGAAAAATGGAATAATCTTATTAAATTAGGTAATCATAATCTCCGACCCCAAAACCCCCCACATACCAATTTTGAATAGATTCAGACCATAATCATCACACTCGGCCGCCATTTTAAAGCCGCCATCTTAAATTTTCCAATTTTCTTTAGGTAATCATAATCTCCGACCCCAAAACCCCCCACATACCAATTTTGAATAGAATCAGACCATAATCATAAAACTCGGCCGCCATTTTAAAGCCGCCATCTTGAATTTTTAAATTTTCACAAAAAATCATAATATTCGACCCCAAAAACCCCCACATACCAATTTTGAATAGAATCGGAACATAATCACAAAACTCGGGCGCCATTTCAAAGCCGCCATCTTGAATTTTCGAATTTTCACAAAAGAATCATAATATTTGGCCTCAAAAACCCCCACATACCAATTTTGAATAGAATCAGACCATAATCACAAAACTCGTCCAACATTTTGGAGCCGCCATCTTGAATTGTACAATTTTGACAAAAGAATCTAGTCTCCGACCACGAGAACCCTCAGATACCAATTTTGAAGCGAATCGGACCATAATCACAAAACTCGTACGCCATATTGGAGCCGCCATTTCGTTTTTTTTTCACACAAAAATATCTTAATGCATTGTCACCGGAATTATGTACACCTGCCAAATTTCAAATCATTCGGACTTCTGGAAGTGGATCGAAATCGCGCCCAAAGGAGCCGATTACAAACAAACAAACAAACAAACATACAAGTGAAGCTAATATAAAGCGTGTAAAAAATTATTCCACATCCTGAAAAAATTAAAAGAGGATTGATAAATGGAATAGGATCAATATTTAAATCAATTACAGAAAATCTCAACGCAGAAGACGGCCAATGTTACGAGAAGCTAATAAGAGCACTTGAGGGAAACCAAAAGGAATTGGCTTCTAGTGTTCTGGAGCAAAATTCAATTTCAGTAGATGTTGATCAATAAATTCAGTCAAACCATTCAGCAAATATTCCACAACGAAAAATTTCCTCAATTGAGCGTATATCATATTGCCGCTTCATGCCAGAAGAACGCCCAGAAGGAAAATAGAGCATACGTTTACGATATTGTCAATTTATAATTACAATATATCTTAAACTCTCTAACCTTTGCTAAACTCGATATTATGCATCCTAGTATAATAACTACCACTGATCTCTTTACAGAATTGTAGAAATTGAAAAAAAGCGTCGCACTCAATCAATTTCCTCCTGAAATCACTTAAGAGAATACTTTGAATCTGAAAAGATAATAAGAATGTTTCCTATTGAACAATGAAATAACCTATCTACTTCATGTACCAATCACATACCTATCCATACACTTTCGATTATTACCATTTATATCACATCCCCATGTATAGTCGAAGTCAGTTCAAGGCATCGATCCCAAAAAACTCATATTTGTTGAAAAACTCAGTGTACTTCTCATTTCAAAGCGACATTTGTGTCAAAATCAAACCACAATTCTATGTTTGCAACGAAATGTACATCAAGCAGATTTCTGGAGATATCTGCGGGCTGCAACTCCTAGACATGAAAGGCATATCCACCTGCCAACAAATCGATGTCAAAATTATCAAGCCTATAATAAATCAACTGGACGATTCCACTCGATGGATCGCTATATTCCCGAATAGAACCACCATCCACCTACAATGCAGAGAACAAGAAGAAATCCAGAGAATCATTGAATCCCACTTGATGGATATTCCAGTAGGCTGCGAAATCAATACCGATCAGATCAATATCATCAATGAAGAGAAGGTAATCAATAAAAATCGAATAGTATTAATACCCGAATCTGATCTAGATCGAAATCGTCCGAAAAAATCGAAAATAACTTTCCATCCGGATGACAACTTGAAAGGACTCCAGAACCTGAAAAATCAACCGATCTTAAATAAGCCGGAAATCATAGATAGTAAAGGATTTTCCCAAACGCCCAGGATGTAGACTTTGGCAATCTACATAGCAATTATTCTTTCGACCATCTATTTCATCTTCAAGAAACTTGTTGCGAGATGAATTGCAAAGAAGGCATCTCGAGAAGCGACACCAATCGTAGGGATGAACCTGTCAAACGTTCAACTACCCTGCTGCTCTCCGTAGTTGAATCTTTGGGGGGAGTAATTATGTCACCATCTCTAGCCATACTTGCTGATGCCAACAGAATCACCACTCTGAACGATCCGGGATTCATTCAGATTTTGCACTCAGACATAGCAACAAGTATTTTTATAATTGTATATTTCAATTATTGTGATGAAATTGATTTTTCAAAAGCAAGTTTCTTGCCGTCGATAGTTAATTTGCTTGGCAACGCTGTTATTCTCCAGCACTTCCGGTGATCGGCTTCAGTTCAGAACTTGTTACGTCACATCACGGCGTAGTTTCCACAGTGTTCAAACAGAAACATTTCTTTGAGAATTTATTTTGGAGAAACTACTGAATTTAATAAACATCCAACCACTTTTCTCCTCGTTCTGGAGATTGTGATATTTCTTCAAGAAATTACTGATCTTACCCATTGTAAAGAATATCACAATTTTAGTTGGACTTTTGATATTGTTTCCTAGTGTGAACTGGTGCCTTCCTAATATTAAAATTCGAGGAGAACCTGCGATCAACAATACGTTATTTTCTAGGAAGTGAATTTGGAGATAGCTCTCAACGAGTCCACGAGCACTAAACTTCGTCATGAATGAGATACTGAAATTCATCTTCATGAATATTTCCATACTGCCTTCAGGAGCAAATCCAATGTTTGATCTCATCACTCTATTGTTTTTATTGAATTTTGGTTGGATTTGATGGTATGTTTGACTGGTACTTGAGACTTGATCATGTGTCCTTGCTCTCAATGTCTATTGTACATTCCATTTATTTCATTACCATTTCATTCTTCTGTCCGATCTCCATCCACATCATAGACTTGGCAGCAACAAGATACAGATCATTTATCGAAATCATTTTCTGACCTAAAACGCGATTATAGCTTTTTTTTCTACAGGTGTAATGCTATGGGTTTCTATGGGTTGAGGAAATCACGACACATTTTTTCAAATATTCTTATTACTATAGTGATCTTTACTCAGTCTAGACACGATTGTCAACTCTACTCATGTACATTCTATTGAACAAGTTGTTCATTCTGCGGAGCACAGATACATTATACCAATCTGAAAATCCTACCTTGAACAACATCTATTTATATTTCTATATGATACGTCACCTATTTTATTGACTCACTGTTCATTGTCATGATAAAAACCAACCTTTTATTTCATTGTATTGTTTTCATGTTTACTGATATTGATTCATATCATTCATTCTGGGGATACAGAGTTTATTAATTCATGATGATGTGTGAAAACCGAAACAAGATCGATGCATTCGATTCCATATTTGATTTGTGCTATCGAAGTATTTGGTTGTGATCTATTTTTCTTCTTATTGTCTGTTGTAGATATTCACAAATAGTTCAACTATTTTGTATTTGACTCTTGACCGTTAGGAGGCATGCTCTTAGTTACTTCAGTTTTATAAAACTTGCATGACACTCCTTCCTGACTTAATGAGAGAAAGAGAGAGACTATTTGTATAACGCAAACATTGGTGATAACTAGTTGGACATTTCTTGATTTCAGAATGTGGTCACCCTGAACTTCGGTCTTTGCCTAAGGGGTCATACATCCTTCACACGGGTCCAATATTTGGATCGTCCCTCATTTCGGAGGAGTGTAGTCAGCACGGATTTTGTGGTTAACCCTCTGATGTAAATAGGGTTAATCTTTAGACGACCGCAGTTTTTTTCTGTATGAACATTTTCCATCTTACGGATGGCCATAAATGTTTGTCTCTACGGACAAGTCCTTTGGCAGAAGGATCCTTTTCATTATCAGCCATAATTTTGGACGTTGAGTAACAACAACAATTTTACCTGAAATATAAAGCCAGTCTGTGAATATATAGGAAATAGTAAGGAATTTGTGGCATTGCAGACAAATTTTTACATTCTAGAAAAAAAACATCTTTGAGCAGGATCTTGCAATGCCACAAATTCCTTACTATTTTCGATGTATATATATATATATATATATATATATATATTGGGAAACAGCTGTTGGCGGATGGTGATGCTCTCTTGGATTCGTAACAAATTTCTCTTCATATAGTTATTTGTTTTGCGTTACTCTGAATGCACTAGGAGTACGACTATTGGTGTCGTGTGTTGGCCTATGCTGACATCTGTTGGTGACCTGTTAATGTGCACGAAATTTCGTGCTATTATAATTCCACGATATTAGGTCTAAGCTTCACCGCACAGATTATAGGTGTCACTATCTATAATTTGATGCTTTTCACATTTTCGTACTTGTCAGTAGGTATTTGCACTACGAAATGTTTGATACGAATTTGAGAGAGACCACAAGCCGTCCTGATGATTGGAAAACCATAAAACAGCTGTTGGCGGATGGTGATGCTCTCTTGGATTCGTAACAAATTTCTCTTCATCTAGTTATCAGTTTTGCGTTACTCTGATGAATGCACTAGGAGTACGACTATTGGTGTCGTGGGTTGGCCTATGCTGACATCTGTTGGTGTCCTGTTAATGAAACGAAATTTCGTGCCATTAAAATTCCACGATATTAGGTCTAAGCTTCACCGCATAGATTAAAGGTGTCACTATCTATAATTTGATGCTTTTTACTATCTATAATTTGATGCTTTTCATATATATATATATATATATATTCACCTATATTTCATGAAATCCTGTTATAGGAATTGAGGTCTGAATTCCGGATCACTTCTAAGTTTAGTGGTACTTAATGGCTTTCATTTATTTGAACTATCACAATTAATGAGTTTCAAACAGGTTATCCAATGTTAGCAGACTCAGAGCTGCCGTTTGCTGCATATCGGGGACAATTCAACTCAGGTTGAACAAAAGAATACATACCTGTTAACCTAGATAGAATCATTGAGGGTCACACTGTGCCGTCAATATGAAAAGATGAGTATTCATAAAAGTTACACTCCGTTTGTTGAGGAAGGGGGCTGAAGATCATCACCCAATCGACCTTCGTGAGATGTATGAGTTCAAGCGTAGTTGAAATGATGATGCACTACGTTTACGAACGTTATTGAATGCAAAATAATTCATTGTGTCCTGGTTGATTCGATTGATTAGCAGATGTGTATATTATTTCAAAGAAATATTCATATTGTCGGGAAGGAAGCATGAAAATTCAAATTCTTCACGGATTTTTCATCGAACATAATAATAATGATGATCTTCATTCATGCTCGATCAAAATATTGAATAATAAGTAGCGACCAAAATATTGAACTTAATATGGATTTCGGTAAAATACTAAGTACATTATATCAAAAAACAGATACATTTCAATAGATAGATATATGGTATGGTCAACATGAAAATACAAAGCCAGAGCGCGAGTATGAATTTTTTTTCATATTTTATTTGGTGTCTGAATAAATTACTCACATTTTGATATTGGAATCGATATGCCTCTTGACAATTATACAGGGATCAAGTGATGAGTAGCTCATGAATATCTCTTCGATGAATACTGAGAATATAATTTTGTTTGTTAATTCCTTCGAAGACTATACGGCTTTCCGCTCTCCAGTTCCATTTAATAAGAAGTTATATTTTTTTGATGATGTGAACTGGCCTTTCCAATAGTTATCATGCAAGTTGTTAATTGGCTATTTCCATATATTATTAGTCATTGTGTTGGTGGCTCACTGTTTTCCACAAAGGGGTATATCTTCCGTAAAAAATTAGGAAATTTCATAATGAATTTCTGGTGGAAGAATGCGATCGAAAACTTACGAAAATAATTTACTCATTATTCATCGTGATCAATAATGGAATTGTCAACGACTACCTTGGGGAATGCAATTTTTTTGTTAGAAATGAAACTTATATTTTTAATCCCAGTTACAAGTAATAAAAAAAAAAATCCGATTATAGTGATCATTTTGTATTGTCCACACTAAGAAAGGGGCATCATTGGAATTCAAAAGTTATTACATATCATTGGATGAAAGAGAGCCCAGAATCTCTCACAAAATGCCCTACTTTCATGATATCTTCCTTTGAATGGAGATACTTTCAGAATATAATAATCACTATTATAAGGAAAAGCCATATTACTCACCATCGCACCTTGATGCCTTCTCATTTCAGTCTGGGAGATATTGGGATCTTTTGAATTCTCATCATACTGAGATTTCTCAGGATTATTAATGGGTGGCAATATAGTGATTATCGGAGTGGTTGGTGGATCGACAGCTATAGTATTTTCAACATCGATTCGCCAACTCCCCAAATTCCGAAGAAAACGCACCAGATTCGGCATCCTTCATCTATGCAGTCTCGAAGTTTCTCGAACCCTGAAAATTGGATTCATCAGTACAAATGATTCAATGAGATTGTTTGCCGATATTGTTCCTCCTTCCCTATTCACCTCATTTTCTGTATGGATAGACTGAACAATCGAATATTTACAATAGACATTTTTTTCTGGGAAATACGAATTCTGTGAGGCATCTAAGAATTTTGCATACCAATCAGTAGTAGGGCTAGGTCGGTTGGAGACCAGTTCCGAAGTCAAATTGGTGGGAATTTTAGGGGTCTGCGGACTGCCACTGTGTTGGTACTGCTAGTGGGTTCAGCGGTGGGGAGGGTGTGACCAGGAGTGGTTTATTTTAGGAGGGATCGGGGAAAAAAATCTGGCTGCCATGTTTTAGGTGGGTGAGGCGGCGAAAAAAGCGTGGGACAGCCATCTTCCTTCTTGATAGGCCGTCACACAGCCGGAGGAGGTATAGGCGCCAGCCAATATTCGCCATCTTTGGTCGCCAGCCATCAATTGCTACTTTGAGCCGTCATGACAACATATGTCAGCTTTCTTGGAAAACAGCTACCTATAATCCACCGTAAAATTTTTATATCCGCCATGATTTTCACGTTTGGATAGCTCAGCGGTTAAAGCAGTAGATTGAATCCACTCTCATACAGATCGCAAGCAAAGTGTTAAAATGGGAGATAAAATATCTGCTTCTAGAAATGTATCTGGAGTGTCACAGGGTAAATTTTTTGGGCCACTTCTCTTCTCACTTTACACCAGTCAGTTTGGGAGATTTGTAAGATTTTGTTGATGATATTCAATTAAACTAAAATTTTTCAATATGTGACCTGAATAACGCAGCAGTAATATTAAATAATGATCCGGATGATATTGCAGATATCACCAATCAGCATTCTCTTATGTTAAATGCGAACTGATGTGTAGCCTTGGTTTTCAGGAACAAGTTCAATAAATCTCTCACTAAAAGTAACCTGCAAGTTATTATAAAAAGTTACGTCGTTAACATTTCTGACAATGCGAAAAGTCTTGGCTTGATTTTGGATACCTGTTTGAGATTCCGTGACCATGTCATGAGTAATATTCAGGGAGCATATGTAGCTCTGAGATTTATATGTGAAACCCAGTTCAATTATCGTTTCCCTATGAATAAAAAAATATCTAGTAGAGAACAGAATTCGTGCATACGATTCATATATGGAATTAGTAAATATAAACATATTTCCCATTAATCGAAGGAGCTGAGGTGGCTCCCAGCGAAAGAACGTTTCATTCTCATCCCCTTGTGCCTTTTTCACAGAATTGTATTATGCAAATATCCTCCCTATCCTAAGTTGAATTATAAGACCGATGTTCACATTATTAATGTCCGGAATAGAAATGTACCGATATGTCCTTTACACAGAACATCCATATTTGGAGAAGTTCTCAATTCAATATCTACAAATTATATGATGCGATACCATGTTCAAACGGAATACCATGTATACATCCAATTCTTAGTCATTCACATAGAGTTCATTATACGTCTGACGAATCATTTCGGATCACTCAGAACTTCGTTTCCATACTCAATTTTTTATACTTCCACACATCTGAAGCGCCGTTTTCACATATCAAACATATCGTTTTCACGCTCAAATCTATCTGAAATATGACGGATGCCTTCGATATTTCATGTTCATTTTCAATTATTCGGGAACGACGCTTCCAAATTATGTATATTATTATTATTCCATTATTTTACGCTCCTAACTGAAGATTGAATCTTTCCCGACTCTCAGCGGAATGTCAGTCTTGTTTCTATTACCTAATGAATTTCACGGATCACAAAGAGCTGTCTGAACCATTAACAACAAAAAATAATTAAATGAATCTTTGAGGAAATCTGGTTATAATTCTCACTCATCAAACACATCATTTTCACATTCGATATTTTGCATTATTTTCATGTGTCTGATGCGTCCTTTTCCATTATTCAGAAACATCGTTTCCAAGTTCAAATTTTTGCTTTATTTGATATACTCTACCGAAAAGTTAAAATGATATACGTATACCAAGAAGCATCTCAGTCCTATGTTCAACCGAGAATCCAACAAAAAAGGGTCAATTTTTTATCAGAGCTAGCAGCAAGAAGCATTAACAAACTAAAAAAGTGCTGTGTGTACTGATATTCTTATCTACATTTTGCGCTTGAGTTTTTACTCTCGCCTATCGGGAAAAGGACAGGTTCGGACTCAAAATATTTGATGATATACAATGAAGTGTTGGTCATGTAAAAAACCCCCTGATAAGGGAAGAGATATATTCACGTGTGATATCTGTAAAGATCTGCAATGTAAAGAATGTTGTGGCTTAGCTTCCTCGGAAGTGAAAGTTATGGAGCTTAAAAGTAGAGTCATGATCCTAGCCTGCAGTAAATGCCAAAATCAGTCCCATTATGAATCTTTTCACGTAACGCTACGAGCCATGGAGCAAACAATGATTGGATAGTTCAAAAACCTACAGACTGTCATTGAGTTGCAGAATGAAAAAATTTCAGAACAAGATGAGGTAATAAATAAAATATTAAAGAAAACAAATTTTGGTGATGCAGGAACCAGTAAAACCTATGCCAATGTAGCAGCTGTTGAAAATACCGAAGTCTTAGTGATTAAACCAAGAGATAAACAAGAAAGTGATGTAACAAAAAGCGATCTGAAAGAAAAAATTAACCCCAAAGGTTTGGCTATTGGAGTGGAGAACATGAGCGGAAAAGGAGGTGCTGTCATCATTGACTGTACTAATACAGCGGCAAAGCAGAAAATCAAGCAAAAGGTCGAAAGTGACTTCGGAAATAAATACAGTGTTGCGGATGGAGTACAAAAAAATCCAAAAATTATTATTCGAGGCGTAGAAGAAGAGTATATCGATAATGATGATAGTGCTATAATAGATTGTATGAAAGAACAAAATGACCTTCAGATCGACGAGTCGTCAATAATAGAGGTGCAGAGGAAATACAAACAGAAGGACAAGGTGGATAAGGGCAGCAAAGTACTAACTGTGGATGTCTCACTTGAGGAAAGAATATGTGAAGTGGGAAGGGTCAACATTGGATGGAGAAGATGTATGGCACAAGAGTTTTACAGTGTGACGAGGTGCTTCAAATGTGCAAGATATGGTCATATAGCTCAAAAATATGAAAACAGCGTAACATGTTTCAACTGTGGAGGTACACATAAATCAAATGATTGTCCTAATCCTGAAAACGTAAATTATATCAATTGTACTGAGACAAATAGGAGACTGAAGTAAGCGCTGACAACGAACCATAAAGCTTCTGACCCTGAATGTCACTGTTATAAGAGGCTTCTTGAGCTAGAAGCAAAGAAAACAAAGAAGGTATAGCAATTAACATGTTCATCTCCAGATAAAAATATAAAAGGAAATATATGTATAAGTCTATTTCATCAAAATGTTAGAAGTATTTCAAATTGTATAAATAATGTTAGTGTAATCGTACAAGTCCTCAAGGTAAATGTCATTGCCCTCACTGAACATTGGCAAACAGCAGACAGTTTGGAAGCATTCCATCTAGAAAATTATAAATTAATCTCATCTTTTTGTCGCAAAAATCAAGGGACACATGGTGGAGTAGCCTTATATGCCTTAACACTATTGAATCCTTTAATTTAATAAGGGTAGACATTAATAATTCAAGTGAAGAATATGTTTTTGAATGCTGTGGTGCTGAAATAAGAATTGATAATACCCATTATATCATTTGTGTAGTGTACAAACCCCCAGCAACCAGTATTGAATATTATCTTGAAAAAATAGATCTTCTTTTAGAACGAGCCACCGAAGGTGGTAAATGTGTTCTGGTTGCTGGAGATTTCAACATAGACATGTTTAACATTCCAAAAAATGAAAGGCACATACACCTAGTAACCAATTTGCTAAATTCCTATAATATGATATTCACGATAGATGAACCAACTAGAGTTACTATGCTCAGCGCAACTTGCTTGGATAATATATATGTCTCCAGTACAATAACCTACTCTGTAAAGGTCATAAATACCAATATATCTGATATTTATGGACAATACATTTGTGTAAAAAAAAATGAAATAATTTCAGAAGACATTCATGAGTGGAAACGTTCGTTCAGCACAAAAAACTATGACAAGTTGTTTCAGCTATTATCAAATGAGACCTGGTTGAGTGTATATGAAGCAGAAAAAGTGGATGATATGTACAATAGATTCATTTCTCAACTCATCAGTTTTTTAAATGAAGCTTTTCCTCTGAGGAAAGTTCACAAACAATCAATGAAAAAACCAAAGTGGATATCAGAAAATGTTACAAATGCAAAAAATACCCTCAACTTACTCTCAGAAATGTACCTCCTCAAACAAATAACAAACCATGACATGAATGAATTCAAAAAATATAACTGCAACTTGCTTTTGTCAGAAAAGAAAAAATTCTATGGTGAAAAAATTGTTTAATCCGATAACAAGTCTAAAACAATATGGTCAATTGTGAACTCTGAACTAGGTAAGTCAAATATTAAGAATAACTCTTTCAATGGAATAAAACTAACGATGAGTTGGTAACAGAACCAGGTGCTGCTAGTAATATATTCAATGATTATTTTCTAACCGCTGCCTCTCGTCTCATTAGTGATAATACTGCAAATAATTTCGACATTAACCTTGTGCAAGAATGTTACAACACAATTTACCTATCAGAGATAACCCAAGATGAAGTTTCAGAAGTGATAAATAGTTTAAAAAACAAGTACTCATCAGGATATGATGAAATAAGTAATGTTCTCTTGAAGAATATGAGTAGATATATTTTGGAACCTATAACTTATATCCTGAATGAATCTTTCACACAAGGCATCTTTCCCACAAAGTTGAAGGTTGCAATTGTTAAACCTTTGTTTGAAAATAAGGGCGATCCACTTTCGGTCGAAAATCATCGACCAATTAGCTTACTTTCATCTTTCTCTAAATTGTTTGAAATTATTATGTGCAGAAGATTCATACCATTCTTGAGTGCAAATAGAGTGATTACAAATAAACAGCATGGATTCCAGAAGGGAAAATCTACCACAACTGCCATTTTTACTTTTATTGAGAGGATCCTTCATTATTTGGACAATGGCTATATTGCTCATGGTGTTTTTCTAGACCTGTCGAAGGCTTTTGACTGTGTGAACCATTAAATTCTTCTGAGTAAGTTATATAAAATGGGTATTCGCGGAGTTGCACATGACTGGTTTACATCCTATCTTTCAAACAGACAGCAAACAGTTTGCGTAAGGCATAATACAAAGTCATATTTCTCAGATGAGAAAACAATTGCTATGGGGGTACCACAGGGTAGCGTACTTGGTCCGATTTTGTTTATACTGTATGTAAATGATATTTCAAATATTATGAGAGACCCAACTATAACTTTAACTCCATATGCCGATGACACCAACTTGCTTATTGTAGAAAAAGACTATAACCAATTGTGTGAAAAAACTTATAGTGCCACAGATAATATTGCATATTGGTTTCAAAACAATGCTCGAGTTCTAAATACATTTAAAACGAACTGTATTCTTTTTCGACATGGCAGAAATACTTCAGCGTTTCCTGATTCAATTAA
The DNA here is from genome assembly GCA_018342105.1 of Gonioctena quinquepunctata. NCBI lineage: Eukaryota > Metazoa > Arthropoda > Insecta > Coleoptera > Chrysomelidae > Gonioctena > Gonioctena quinquepunctata. The sequence continues at coordinate 148,029 of JAFIRS010002845.1, read as the reverse complement.
TCTTTATGAGACTCAAATATCGTATGCCAACAAAACTTTCTTGGTATTACCATTGATGAAAATATGTGCTGTTCAGAACATGTGAAACAATTGTGTGCTAGACTAAGTAGAATCTGTTACGCTCTCAAAGAACTGAAGGAGGTTGTAGATCCTGAAACTCTCAGAACAGTCTACTTTGGTCAATTTTATTCGGTTATGTCATACGGAATCCTTTTTTGGGGTGGATCACACAGTCGAAAAGTCTTCACAATTCAAAAAAGAATGATTAGAATTCTGGGAAATCTCAAAATAGGAGAATCCTGTAGAGGACAATTCAAATCTTTAAATTTGTTTTCTGTACCTGGTATATTTTTTTCCGAATGTGTGAACTTCGTTTTCAGAAATGAGCATTTTTTCGATGGTGTACTGTCTACCCATTTTTATGATACAAGGCACAAAGATAATCTTACCTTCCCTATAGATAAGACCAGTCTTCTTGAAAAAGGTAGTTTTTATAAGTGTGTAGAATATTATAATATGCTTCCTAGCAAAATTAGAGAGATGAAAAACCTCTCCAATTTCAGAAGATCAATCATCAATCATAATCTACTCTGAACCATATAAAATTGAGGACCTAAACCAAAGAATTTTTGACCAGCCTTAGTGTTAGATTTGGTTATAACATTAGTTCCACCATATATATAGTGTATATCTCAATGTTAGTAAAAATGAAATCTGTATTTTATTTTATGATGGTGCTGTAAGTTTTGCTGGGTTTTCCTAGAGTTTTAGAAAAGCAAATGCGCCACCCTGTTCTATAGAAGCTGCCCCAGTGCACAATCAAAAATACAGTCAAATAATTGCAAATTCAATTTTTTGCTTTGTATTATTGTAATAGTTGAAAGCACATATAGGAGTCTTCTTGCATTAGTTATGACTTGTACTATACAAATTGTAATTTGTCTCTGGTATTAAAATAAATTATATTCTATCCTATATTCTTTATTCATAATAGTGAATCATCAATTGGCTCATTACTGAAACAACTTTAGGTACAAGATAGGTCTTAGGAGAGGTTGAGTAGTGAGATTAGACCTCTCATGGTGTAGAATTAGCAAAACGACGTGTCACTGTTGAGGTTTGGGCAGGTCAGGTCTCTATGTTTTATCTGTAAGCGACAACCATGTGTTTCTATCCACGTACACATGGTTAGACACCAAAAAATGCAAGGTGTGTCACTGTTGAGGTTAGGTCCATGTTTCACAATCCACGTACACGTAGGCTAGGTTGGACACCAAAAATTTCAGGCGTGTCACTATTGAGGTTAGGTAACGTTATTGTCAAACGCGCGTGACAAGCTGTTGAAAATCATCTTTCACAAATCAGTGCCATAGTGTAAATGTCAAGTTTTTTCATACTGATGGAAGCAAACTAGCTTCGCGTTGAATGCACTGTAGCTCCAGTCAAAATTATGTCAACACATTCAATTCGTATGGGGAAACACAAAATGCAATGTGGGTTTTTGAACTCCTACATTTGATATTCAGAATAAAAATCACCCTCTATCCTGTAGAATGAACCACGGATCTCAGTGGGGAAATTAATGATTTATTAAAAGAATTCCCAGAAACCTGAGTAATGGCGATCTTGGATAGTGGATAGGGCATCTACAAATTTGAATTTCATTATCGTAGCTTTTTCATCATACTTGATTCCCGAAACCAAAACAATTTTTTTATATTACTATAAGTAGTGCACCTAAGTGAGTCCGGGGGTAGACGGGCGTAACCATTTTAGGAGAGTCTGGCTATGGGTTCTAACACAACCTACGGGTCGTGTACGTGGAGGGGGTAGGTTAGCTCATGATTTTTGGTATCTAACCTAACCTGTACGTTGGGTTAGCTGCTAACCTAACCTAACCTATGAATGATGTGTTCGCGTACGAGGGCCTAACCTAACGTTATGTATACGAGGGTCTAACCTAACGAAATATACGTGGGCTCAACCCAACCTAATATATACGAAGGGGAGGGTCAATATACGGGGATCTAACCTTCTGTAATATATACGAGGGTCTAACCTAACGAAATAAATACGAGGATCTAACCTAACCTACGTGAGTCTGATATACGGGTGCCTTACCTTACCCATGAATGCTACGTTGGGTTAGCTTGTCATTGGAAAAAAACATGGCCTTCGCTAGGAGAAAAAATCATGACCGTCTGTCATTGAAAAAAACAACATGGCTGACGTTGTGTCACCTGTCATTGAAAAAAGCATGGCCGACGCTCAAGGGGAAAAAATATTGCAGTCTGTCATTGGAAAAAACATGATCGACGTTGTTTCACCTGTCATTGGGAAAAAACATGACCACACTTCCCCACTCCAAGCTATTTTGGAAAAATGAAACAATGTTTGTGGAAAATAGTCATTTTCAAAATGTCTGCTGAATAGTATAGACGCAGAGGTGAAGAATTAATTAGACGTGTTCGGGAACTATCCAAAGATATTTTACGGAAAAAAAGAAAACGTTGTGGAACAGTGTGACAAATTAAGTGTGGGGAACTTGGAAAATCGCAATATACCCCCAACAACATATCCATTACGATGTATTCCGCCCTCCACGCCTACACGCCCTTCAATGGCTCTTCTGAGGCATGTTGGCATTGAAAAAAATCAAGTTTCCAGTTGGCGAAGAGACAAAATACACTTAAATGGGTGAGCTAAAAAGAATGAAATGTTTGATTAACTTAAAAAATTCTGGTCGCATCGGTTTTGGGTTGAGGCGAACCCAACCTCTGAAATGGATCAATGTGAACGCGATTTTTGAAAACAGAATCAGAACCAGGGTAATAATAAATTGAAGTTTTATAGAAAATCTCGAAAATCTTAAGAGGAATGCCCATGGTGAAGGGAAACAACGCCTTCTCGGGGGATTCTATAAGAAAATCCGATGAGGGGAAAGTAGTTGAGAGGAAGATTTCACCACTCCTTATGCTATGCTATCATCAACTCGGGGATGGACTTGGTTGCTTGGTATTCTCACCATGTTATGGAAATCATTTTGAACAAAATTGATGACTTCCAAGAACGCGATTCGGTGTGGGATTGAAGTAGAACTATATCTGTGGGAGTTGCTATGAACAAATTTGAGATAGGAAACGGTTTATCCTTCATTGAACTCCCAGATCAAATTTCAAAAACACAAGCATGCCTAAATATACAAAATTCTGATCAGATGTGTTTCTACTGGTCTGTTGTGAGTGCACTGTACCCTTTTACAAGAGATTATAACTCACTTCATCATACCCGCATTATAGAAATCGTATTGAAAGTTGGGGATACGCAAAGTAGAGTTAGATTTACAAAACGTTTTGAACTTGTTCAATCATAAATGTCTAACAGTAAACTACGAATCAACAAAATTAATGCCCTTCACAACATACAAAAATAACTCACCTGGCTGTCATGAATTGGAGATCTCAAACGATGGTAGAGTAATCAACTCTACTAAATCAATTGAATATTTAGGGATGACACTCGACAGACATCTGAGATGGGATTCACATATTCATAACTTATGCACTAACTTGCGTCGCATAATATACAAATTTAAATTTTCCAATAAAATCCTCAACATCGATAGCATGAAAACTCTATATCACGCGCTCATTGAGTCGCGCCTAAGATAGGGAATACTCGGATGGAGAGGGGTCGTCAAAAATCACCTAAACAAACCAGCGGTATTACAAAATCTGTTCCTGAAAATCATTTTCAAAAAAGACCATATCTACCCAACGGAACAACTTTATGAAGAGTCTGGATGCCTCGATCTGAGACAACTTTTTTATCATAACATCGTGATCATGATATTCCAAAACAGACACCAACTAAATTTCCTTGACCATAAATATTCCACAAGACAAAAACATAATTCAATTTGTCAGAGAAAGCAAGAAGTTAACAATGCTATACGCACCTGTTTTCAAAAGTTTTTAATTCCTTGAATCTATAAATGAAAAATCTACTGATGAATTCAAATTCTAAGAACTTGCTCAGGGAAAAGATGAAATTCTATATTGAAAGTATAGATAGGTTAAGTATATATAAAATCATTGAAACACAATGCAATTAATTATTCACACTTCTCTCCTTATCTCCCTGCCTCTCTCATGTTTGTTATGTATTTGAAACATTTTTGTTTTCATCACAAGTTCCCTTTTGTCTTCCATTCCAGGTCTATTCTATTCATTCTCTTGAATGAATCCATCTCATAACAAGAGCGATTGAATAAGTGTACCCTACGCAAAACTTTCAGTTTCTGTAGTTATCTAAAATTCATTCGACCTGGTTCTATTATGAATTACTAATATGCCTTGTATATTCTGCATCATATTGAATTCTATGTATTATAATGAAATTGGTGATGGATAAACATGTATTTATTATTTATGTGTGTGTGTGTATGGGTGTGTATGTGAGTGTGTATGCAAGTGTTTTTATATATATATATATATATATATATATATATATATATTTGTGTGTGTATATGTGAGTAATTATTGAATATATTCAAAATTTCATCCCACCTTCAGATTTTTCCTTCTGTGGGATTCCTATATTCATTTACCTCCATATTATAAATGTACTTTGTTTTATTTTGTATTGTTAATTATAGTAAATAAATATTATTATCATTATTATTATTATGATGTCTCTGCATCGCATGGGCAAACTTGAAAAAGCTAACAATATTTCTGTCAACGTGTACGCTTTGGAAATGAATCAGGTAAACCAAAAGGCATTTAGTAGCGCCTGTACGCCTAACTTAAAAAAAGCAGGACCGTCACATTGATTTGTTGATTGTACAAAATAAATATTCCTCTAAACTTAATGATTACGATGCTCCACCTAATAATGATGACGAAGATGTTACTATAAAATATCACTAGTGCTGGATTAAGTATATGTCACGATTATCAGCAAGTCAATCGAGGGAAAATAAACAAAAGAAATGTAAATGTGATCGATGCCTAAATTATTCTTATACCGAACAAAAATTAAATGAACACAGTATCATATGCGAAAACATTTATGAATGAGAAATTTATTTTCTGCTGAACGATTATGTGGAGTTTTGTAACTAACAAACAAAAATGTACATTTGTGATATATGCGGATTCTGAATCTATTTTGAAAAGATGTAATGTCAATCAATCAATCAAAATATACTTTATTGTCCAAGTTAATAGCTTATTGACGAAGCATAACTTATAAATATAAAAATAAATGAAAATATAAATGAATGTGAGTTACACGTACAGTCAATTACACACATAGATATATAGTAATACTACAGATTTACTGGAACACATGATACTGAAGCACAATATTCAATGTAAAAATGATAGCATATCGAACAAAACGAGGAAATATCAACGAAATGAAGCCTACAGTGCAAGATACTATCAAAAATGCTCATACGATGACAGCTTTTCTCTCTTTCTCGGATTGTATGCAATGGTTTGCAGATCAAATGTCTGAAATTGCCGAATTCGTTGAATCAAAATTCAAAAATATCGTATTGATGATTGTCAAACACCGAATACCAAGCAATGCTTTGATTTGCCATATTTCTCGGGAACCCTTTGCCAAAAAGGACGTTATCATCCGTGACCACTGTCACTCCATGGGACGATTCAGAGGTTTTGCGCATCAAGCCCCTTGTTACTTGCATTTCCGAAAATTATTCATTGTACCAATCGTATTTCACAATCTTTTGGGGTACGACAGCCACTTAATAATCCGGGACATTGCTGGAAGGGGGCGCGTGGATATTTTCCCTGTCAACAAGAAAAAGTACATTTCGTTCACTAAATATGATCGGGACACAAGCATAAAATTCCGATTTATCGATTCGTATCGGTTCATGCGCGCAGGTCTGGACGAGTTAGTACGATCGCTCAGAGTGAACGATCTCCATATTACGAAGCGCAAATTTCAAAATTTGAACGACAAACAATTTCCACTAGTCATACATTAGGAGGTTTTTCCGTACGACTTCATGGATTCCCTTGACTACCATGACAGCAGCATTTCTACAACAACTTATACGACTGCGACATCACTGACGAACAGTATACGCACGCAAAAAATGTATGGTGCGAATTTAATTCAGCAACATTAGGCGACTACTCAGACCGACAGACATACTACTTTTGGCTGACGTAATGGAAAATTTCCGCGACATTGACTTGAAAACTTACGGTTTAGATCCTTCGTGATACTATACCATGCCGGGTTATACTTGGGATACACTGAAATATACTCGGTGTAAGTTGCAAATTTTGAAAGATGCAGATATGGTTATGTTCATTGAAAAGGGGATAAGAGGAGGTATTTCAGTTTGTTTCCATAGATTGGGCGAGGCAAACAACATGTATTCGTCAACATACGATCCCAAAAAACCGTCAAAGTATCTTTTTCATTCGGACTTGTACCTCTGGGTGAGTTCACTTTGGTTGACGACACAAACATTGACGTAACACAAATTCCTGACGACGCTTCAATGGGGTATTCCTTGAAAGTGAACTTGGAATATCGCGGGAGATTACATGACGAACATCGCGATTTTCCGTTCTGCCCTGAACATCGAGCACCGCCAAATTCGAAATATTTTTTTTATACGATAAAACAAACTATAATTCACATTACCGTTATTTGGAAAATGCACTTGAACATAGACTTAGACTGACAAAGATAGACAAGTGCTGGAATTCCGACAATTGGCGTGGCTGCGTCCCCACATCAAGCTGAATACTTGACTTAAGGATCGCTTCTAGCTCGTTCGAAAAAATTCAATTCAAGCTAGCCAATAATGCAGTTTTCGGCAGAACCATGGAAAACATCCGGTTGCATAGAATCGTCAAATCAGTCTTTTCGTACCAGGGTAGACATGGAGCTGAAAATCCTATTGCTAGCGCCCGCTTCCAAAGTCGCACCATTTTCGATGAGAACTTGTTGGCGATCAAAATGGGAAGGGCGGTGTTGATTTTTGACAAACCCATGTACATCGGGATAGCTATCCTTGACATCTCCAAAACGTACATGTTTGATTTCTAGTACAACTTTCTGCTACCCACTATGGGAGCAGAAAAATATAAGCTATTGTACACTGACACAGATAGCCCCTTTCATGAATTGAGTTGCGATGATGCGTATGCAGAGATCATCAAGGAATATCCATCATAATTCAATACCTCGGATAATGAATACGGAGTCAAATTATTGAATGAAACGGGCCCTGGTCTGATATAGGATGAAGCGAACTGCAAAATTATAACTGATTTTGTGGGTTTACGTTAAAAAATGTACACATACATAGTTCAAGGGCGGAAAGTTGTTGAAAAATCAAAGGGGGTTAAATTCAACGTAGTAAAAACTAAAATTGTTTTTGAAGACTATCTGAAGTGTTTACAAAATTTCAAGTAAAAAAACCGTAACTCAATATACCATCCGATCGTTCGCCCATAACTTGTCAAATATTGAGCAGTCCCCATGATGATAAGCGGCAACTACTTCCCGGATCATTTGATACTTTGTCATGGGACCATTACAGTTCATAAAAGCATTTATCCATTTCAGAGATTCAAAACTCATTACTAGTATTTTATTGTATTGTTTCCTTTTTCCCTGCTGCTGAACATGTGACTATGGAAAATATTATTCTGGAATTTTCTGCTGACGAGATATTGTTTATCCTAACTTTAGAAAATATTATTCTCGAATTTTCTGCTAATGAAATATTGTTTATTTGAAGGATTATAATAGAGATATTTTATATGTGTTTTTTCAAAGTACTTGTACTTTTATTCTGTTAATAAACTATGTTTATCATATATACTGTTTTATTTCATCATCATTTCATCGATAGATTCACCTTTGCGGAGAAGAAAAAAACAACATGGTTTTCAAATCATTTACTACATGAATCTTAGATGACTTGCGAATTATAATAAAAGTAGATATTCTCTCAGACCATTTGCATACATACTATATATAGATAATGCTTGACAAAATCCTTTCACAATTTCATCTACAGTCAATTTAGTCTTATTATCACTGTGCCATGACTTTATCATGGAAAATACATTTTCATAGTATTCACAAAAGTTTAGGGAATCCAACATTGCCATGCGATCGGACACAACTTCCATTTGGGTTTGAAGAATGCTCGTGATGTCTTGTTCAGTCAGCTCCATTTCAGCTGCTTCGTGTCACTCCCAATGAACTGAGTAACAGTCACGAAATCGCCAAAAGTCGTAACAGGTTCATATTCGTCTGGATATCCATCGATGACGTAACGGAAAGAATTGTCCGATATGTTGTCCAGAGTGTGGATGAGGGTGGAACAGTCGTCAGATGAGAAGGATATATTATGTTGAGTCGAATACCTCAGTCTCAGAATTCCACAGGCCGCAACAAATTTCATAATTCTCCATTGGAAACACCATTAGTAGCAGATGATTTTCGCTTTCAGCTTTGGTCTAACATCATATTAATGTTGCATTAATATATCATAGAAATTTCGCTGAGCTTCAACCTCGTATCGATCCAGGGTCTGATTGATTTCATCGGAATCACAATCAGTATCACACATACTGCTGCTGCTAACGTAACCACTTTTAGAGTACATTCAGTTGCTGCTTCTGCTAGATCTCAACTGGTAAATAGCTTGTCAAATCGGCATTATAACTTCCATCACCCCACCACCACCAACATCCCGTTGTTGTTGGAAGACGTTACGGCGGTTCCAGAACATGCTACACAATATCGACATTTTCAATCCAAGAGTTATGTGTCTTATCCAATCCCAGCAATTGAACCCACTTTTTTTTTCACTTGATCACCTTCTCTACGAGATAGATGTCGGGATTTGCTGTTTTCTGTGAATCCTCGTTGTAGAATGCTCCTTGAATCGATGTGCCTATTGTATATTCCAGCAGATAGGTGGCAGGATTGGTAATTTTTATTTTGACGATTTTGAATAATTCCGTTGCCCAATTGGGAGTGTAGCGTTTTTCAAAGAGGTATTTTGATTTTGAGAATTTGGTTCGGTTTGAAACATGTCTTTCCATGGACTGTATCATTGTAGGAAACAATTATTTCAGGTAATATTCGCAACCAATTGTAATTGCCTTGCAAACTAAAATACATGCGGAGTCTTTTTTTCAGCGTCCTATTACACGTTCTGCCATAAAAGCTTTCATCACGCTGAATGTGTTGTAATGATTGATTTGATGTGTTTTCATGATACTTTCGGAATTTTCCATCATACAATTATTTTCCTTGATAGTTTGCAAATTTTTCGAACATATTTTCGTATGCGCCAAAATGTCTGCAAAGGCCTTAGTTACTTCGGAGCCAGTTTTGGTTTTCAACGGTCGAGTCCACACGAATTTCGGAAAACAATCGATGTCTACGAGAATTAGGAACAAATTTGGATTTTGACGAACGTATTGTCTCATTACGGCCAAGTCCATTTGCCATGAACCATCCAAAACTTCAACGATGGTACGACGTCTTGGGTAATTCTTTCGAGCAGCTCGATGTAATTCCAACACGAACTGAGTCTTTCGGAGGAGAAAAAAGTACCTAGAGTACGTCGTTGAGACGTCCCTGACTTGAACTTCCTAGATGACGTCATTGTAGGAGTAGAAATGTGAGAAGTGCTACAATATAAATGGAACGACACACACATTCAGAAAACATTTATTTCTATATGAATATGAAATAAATTAAGTGGTAGGTTTTGTCTTTAAGTCATTATATATTTCAACTAATTCTCTGTTATCTGCATCTCGAACACCAATCCAGATTCTAGGTTATGTATGGAAGCATCCACTTGTTGTCCTTCATTGGTCATGGTGTTGATTTGTAATTTTTCTCGAATTTCATTGACGTATGCACCATGTTTCGTAACCATATCAACAAAATTTGTATTGATGGTACCTTGGAAGTCTTTGTGACGACTTTCAGTTTATTTATAGTCTTTTCACATGCATTGATGCCCATTTTCGATGAATCAAGAGAAGACTTGAGTTGTTGTTCAATTTTATGCGTAAATTCATCATCGATCTCATCCACATATCCTTTGTGGGCCTCATCTTTTCTGCTCGTATGCCTCTTAACATAAAACAATTTCAAATCGTCAAAATCAATGCAGCCGTCTGGTGTAGTATGCAATCCACCATCACTTTTTAGAACTACGTCCAAACTTGTCGACAGTCATCGTGGAAATGCGTTATGTACTTAGGGGAGCAGGTTATTCATTGAATGATGCCAGCTTTTCGAAGTTCATTGGTTTTGGCCAATATTTCGTTGTCGTGAGGAGTATTTCTAGCATCTTTCGAAGTATTGTGCAACTTCAATCGTTTACCCAATGCGTTCGGATGATTCCAGTAAATAAATTTTATGGGTTTGTTATTGAAAGTCATCGCCATGTCCTGGAGGCCCTTGCCAGTGGTAGGCAATCGTCGTGGATGGAACAATTGCTTTATGATATTTACATATTTCCACCTTTGACTACCTCTCAGATTTTCTGCTGAATTCAGATGAGCCTCCGTCAACTCCAAAAGGGTTTTATATGCATTCAAATCATCTGGATTGGAAAAGGGTTCATCGAAGAATATCAGTTGATAGAGTCCTAAAGTTTTCTTCAAATACTGTCCCTGCGTTACGATGTCATTATTTCTGTCGGAATCGATAAAATGTTTGCCGAGTATCCATTTCGGAGAACTTTCATCGTAAACAGGTCCATATAGTTTATCCATTTTCTCGTTTCGGCTTCTGTGTTCGGAGATGTATTTTTGGGTAATGACAGCATATTGATTGATATACTCGTGCATTACTTCTTCTGGAATAGATCATTTTCCGATGTTTCCGCATAATCGTGAACGCTTCCATCAACATCATCATCGTGTGTTTCAGCAACGTCAACCATAGGTAGAAATTGTGTTTGTTCTGGAAGTTCTTCTCCTTTGAATGCCGCTGCTTCCTCCTTGATATGTTTGAGGTTAGGAGAGCGTCGATGGATCTTTGATGACTTGACGATTTCTTCGACAGGTTTGGATAGAGGTTCAAAAAGTTTATTTACAGATGCATCTTCCTCAGATTCACCCAATTCGTGAGCTAAGTGTTTTTTTCTAATCTCCCTTGACACTACAGGGATTTTATTTTTCAGAATGACGTCTACTACTTTGCTGAGAGGCTTTATATTTACTGATAGCATACTAATCTTCACACAAGCATATATATTTAAAGAAACCCTGTCGCTATCTAACAGCATCCAAATCCAAATGCTTAAAAATTACGGATGTCCCATACTTTCCACGCCAACATTTGGCACACAAACGTTTGAACTCTTCAAATGACATGTCGAGTGGAACGTGTTCATCGAATACGTGTTTCATGTTGGGTTCGTCCTGCTTGAACAACACAATCGAATTACAATTGTCTCAAATCAGTTCTTTGGGTATTTTCGAGTAAGTTTGACCCAGATACAGTGGGTCAATGTCCTTGTGACTGCACATTGGATACTATTCTCAAATTCTCCTCTGACCATCAGGAGCCACATCATCGAATATGAATATCAAATCGGGTTTGGCTTCGTGGAAACTCATTATTTCCTCGTTTTCCTCAAACAAAAAATAACCAATTTGGTTCATACAGCGACTCTGACTAGACGTAAACGTTGTCGAATTCTGCACCATTTGGACCAAACAGTAATGATAACGCTATTTTCGTCTTTCCACATCCGCTCGGGCCCGAGATGATGGTTTGGAAGGACTTTGGCAAAAATTCACCAAGGTTTCTTCTGCGTTTGGAGTCTTTGCTGAAATAGTCCAAGTTGTCGATGGGTAACGTTTTTCGTTGTTGAACAATTCATATTCTGATCAGAATCCACACACTGTTCATCATTTATGTTATTCATTTGAGTGGGAATTTCGTTTTGTTCTGTGCTTCTCTGCACCCCATTCTTTCCTCTGGAGTGGGGAATTTTTATATTTCGAAGATTCATTAGTGTCAGATTCTTTGTGTGCATTGGTCAGCATCAGAATCATATTACAGTTTATAATGTTTTGCGATGATATTTGTAGGCTGCTTTTCGGTTAGAAGTTCCCCCAAGCCCACGGTTAGTTCAAAAGTGTCTTGACCTCGTTTCAACGTGTTGCCCTCAATGACTAGGGGTTCTTTTCCTATGAAAAATTTCGCACCATTTATATTGATACCGTAACATTCGATACCGGGTAGTAGTACGGATATGTTGACGTTTTGATCATACCTGATCATATCTGGCACATCAATCATGTTGATAGGTACACTGGAGTACACAGGGACACACAGACACAGGGGTACACAGGGAGACACAGGGCTACACAGGAGTACCTAGACACAGGAGTACACAGGGAGACACAAGGAACTCAGGGGTACACAGAGGTACACAGGGTTACACAGGGATACACAGGACCCACAGACATAGGAGTACACAAGGCTACACAGGGGTACACAGAGGTACACAGAGTTACACAGGGATAAACAGGACACGCAACTCAAACATAAACATCACCTCATCGGAATCTTTATAACTGAGTGATGTCATTGCTGTGACGTCAGTCCTCATGTTGACATATAGCAGAGAAGGTGTCATCAATACGCTCAAAAATAAAAAACCATTCGAATAACATCTACCGGGGTATCAGTATTGCCGGCCTGGAACTCGATCACAACAACGTCTAGCACACGGTGCCGAAGGAGTGAATCCTTCAGACGCAGCTTGCAAGCAGCACAAGACACATCTCTCGAAGTACGTCATAAAGCCGACAGAGTTCTCAAAGAACGGGCAAGGCAACGAGTCAGATTCAAAGAAGCGTCACTTGGTGAAAAAACAAGCGCTCTATTCGTTATCGGAGCCATGAAATATAAACGCAAGTTTGGCATGGGTTTGACTTCGTCCTTCGGTAGTCATATTGGAAAAATGATCAAGAAATGGAAGCCTCATTCGAATAATGTGAAAAAATCCATAGCATCAGCATCAGCAGGCGGCAAAAATGGTTGTTCGAAAAGCAGGATGACGAAAGAAAATACGACAGCAGAGAGTTATTCCTTTCCAATCGAAATCCGGAGGTTTTCTACCGCTGATCCCCATATTTGCTAAACTTTTAGCTTCGGGTACATTGGTGGGCGGCGCGAGCGCTGAAGCCCAGATAGTTATAGATACAAAAAATTCCAGAAAGAAACTTGACGAAGATCAACGTCATAATGAAGCTATGGAACATTTGGGATCCGGTGTGTAATTACGCAAGACCCCCCGAGATTATGAATTATTTTTGAAAAAACAACAACAGCGACGAAGAGGACGCGGTCTCTTCTTGAAGAAGAAGAAACTCCCATTGGAGCTGCCCAATAAGTACAGCTCGAATATAGAAAGATGCGCTCGTCAATCGAAAATACCCCATTTTCGAGGAGACTTTATGCGAGTTCGGGGCTACAGTACCCCCTCTACAAAAAGAATGTGCTGTACTGAATTTGAACTCTGAGGAAAAATGCTGGTACATATTGGGTAGCACACAAAAAAAAGCAACACTGTAAATTATTTCGATAGCTTTGGCAACCTGAAACAGCTATTGGAACGTGTACGATATTTTGGTGGAAACGTTGGAATCACATATAGCAACGATCGCTTTCAGAATTATAATCAGTTCAATTGCGGACATCTATGTATTCGCTTTCTAGTTGAAAAATGTTTGAAATATATCTGAGAGACCTGTGCGATGCAGAATTGCTGGACTAGCTCACAAAACACGCTGGACTTTGGGAATTACTGAATGTATGGCATGAATTACCTGAAGAATACAAAGTTCGTTTCGAGCTGCAAATTTGTCTACCCTGTTTCTTCCGTCATCGGAGAGAATGTAGTCAGACTCCCAAACAGTATTTTGGATATGCTAGTTAACAACATGAATGTTATTATTGCTTGAATAAATTATTATACATTATTTCGGTATTTATATCCTTCTCCCGATCGAAATGGCTGTCATGTCTAATTAACCTTAAACGGTCGCTTGTCGACGCTTCTCATCAATTTCTTGCCACTCATCCAATTGGACGCTTATGCAGAATACGGAATGGCTTCATTGAGTTTTCATTCGTACAACCCAATTTTCAAGAACTACCTCTAACAGACGACCAAACATAGAACCACGAATAATCCCATTCAATGCGTCTTACTCTAGTAAACTACCTTCCATATATTCCATCGTCATAGTTCAACCTCGAATTATTAATTGGTTCAGGATCGACAAAGTCATCCGTTGACCCAGAGTTGGCGTACAAACTCTTTCCAAACCATATCAAAAACGACCCATTCATAGTTTCTACGGTATTCCAAAAATCCGCTCATGTATTCAGTGCCCTTATACCAGCTTCAAAAATATTCAAATTGCCAGAACCAAAACATTTGAAATGTGACTACAATATCACTTATGAAAAAAAACTGAATGAGAATGCGAATGCTCTATCCCGCGTAGAAATTCATACAAAAAAAACAAAAAGTTTTGGGATGAACTATACCAGGGCAGTCCAACATGAGGCCCGCAGAGCAGGCCTCTAAATGTTTATAAGGAAGTTAGTTAATAATTGTTCTAGTGTGCAGAACGCACTGATTCTAAAGCCTTTTTGAGTTAAATACTCGGTGAAATATGTCTTCGCAGAAAAGAAAAATAACGAACGAGCATCGAGTTTATTTATAATGACCGTTGGGAATCAGACTATTCAATCACACACAACAATAATGAGCTCCAGTACATTGTTTGTATGCAAGTACTATCGGTTTCCAAAGAATATAATATGAAACGACATCACAATACGTTACACAAAAAAACGTTTCAGCAATGTACAGGGGAGTCAAGAGAGGCTTTCATTACGGATTATAAGAAAAAACCAACAAACAATATTTTTTCTTCTAATATGGATACCAAGTGCAGTATTGCCACTTCTCACGAAGTAGCGCTGGAAATTGTCGAAGCGAAAAAACTTTTCAGTGATGGAGTACTTATTGAAAATTGTGCAATCAAAATGGCAAGACAATTCAATGAAACAAAAATGGCAGAGAAATTCGAAACAGTCTCAGTGCCGCATCAAACAATTGCAAGACGGGTGGACCATATTGACCAATATGTATCCAAAAAACTGCATGACAAGGTTGAAAACTGTAAATATTTTCCGCTATGCCTGTCCGTCATTGACTGGCTAGCTTGTAACTTTTATCCGAACTATTCGAAACAACTTCAGTGTAGCAGAGGAGATGCTTAATCTTATTCCATTCCATGGTACAACGAAGGGTACGGATATTTTTGAAGCTGTAAAAAAGGTGATCAGACTACGGGGGATTCGATAAATATTCCTGTATTCTCACTGATGGAGCCAGAGCTATGGTAGGAACTGAAATTGAATTTGCAGAATTTTCGAAACAAAACAACATCAACTGTGCTGTGATACACTGTTTTATTCACCAGAGGTCCTATGTGAAAAATCTGTACGTCAAATGAATATCATGAAAGTGGTTGTTGAAATGACTGATATTATCAGAGGGGGCAATCGTGCTTTGACTCACCGAAAGTTTTGTGATTTTTTAGCCGAAGTAGATGCTGCAAATGGGGACTTGTTACTCAACACCGATATTCGTTGGTTAAGCGCCGGAAACTGTTCGCAACGATTCTTCGCTCTACGCAAGGAGATTCCTATTTTCCTCAGAGATGAAGTCAAACCCACCACTATGAAACTGGAAAATCAAATGGTAGATGCACAACTTTTAGCAGTCCTTGCATTCTCAACAGACCCGTTATATCTCACCTTAACGAATTGAATTTGAAGCTACGAGAAAAACATCAGAATATTGCCAACTTATTAAGCTCTTAAAGTCTTGAAGGAATTTAAGATTTTGAGGAAGTTTCAAATTTACCTCACATAAAATACATGGACACAATTGTTGAAGAATTCAAGAATCGATTAGGCGACTTTGAAAAAATCGAAAGAGAGATTTCAGTTCTTACTCAGCCCGTTACAATTTCAGTTGAGAATGTAATCAGAGCAGACCTTGAACTGGAATTGTATGATTTGCAATAATATTCTTTCAACCAAGGAAGAGCTGAAACTGAATTGATCTTTTTCGAGTTGCTGCCAGAAGAACGATACACCAATTTGCGATATTTAGGGCTTATACTGGGCAGACTGGGCTCAATGCTGGGAAGCACGTATCTTTGCGGAAACAGCTTTTCCAACATTACATTTATAAAGTCAAAATATAGACGTTTCCTTTCTGATAAGTCACTTATTCAGTTGCTTCGTTTATCAAAAACAAATATTAAAGTTAATTTTGATGCATTAGTTAGTGGAAACCAACATCCTCCAATTTCCCCCATTTTTTTTATTTGTTATTTTTGAATAAATCAAAATAATAATACAAACGCGTTTTTTCTTTGTATATTATACCTTTTAAAACTCACTGATAAAGTTGCATACGAAGTAATTTATAAAGCGGCCCTCCAAACTGCATTTTTTTTCAAGCCGCCCCTGCAGTCGAACATCCCTGAACTAGAACTGGGCGAAACATGGTTAGCCAACTTTTGGGCAACTCCTAAATCCAATAAATCAATTTCTTGAAACACCAGAATACCGACCCTCTTCCGACATACAAACTATTGGAAAACCTCAACATGACCTAGACGATATCTCTTTAATGGTAGATGAGGAAAATGCCAATGATAACGACTTCACCAAAATAGAAAATATCGAAAATCGAATTCAACCAACCAAACACAGAATGAAACAATACAGAACCAACCGAACAATCTCGAAAACAACGATACCAACAGCAATGTTTCGATAACGTTACACAAAATAATAGTGGACCAGGCCCACTCGACGATGAAGATGACGTCACCGTACACACTAACCAAGAACAAAACCCTGTCGTGAGAATCCCTTTATCCGATTCATGGTCAAAATCAAATTGTTTTCATGTCCACTATTCACAGCCCCGCCAAACTCAAAATAACTTTATTATTCGGAAAGAAGAAACGAATAACCGAACAAATATCACAAAGTGATTTCGAAAATGATATTGTTAAATTCGTTATCGAAAACGTTTCCAAAATAGGGATGGTATTGGAGAAAGTCCAATACCATCTCTATTTTGAAAACCCCAATGTCTATGGACCCTTCACAGCAATCAAAGAAATTTCAAATGGCCATCCCTTAAACTGAGGAAATGCAATTTCAAACTCATGTACGTCACCTCGAAAGAAGATGTTCAAGAGATTATTCAAAAATATCACGAAAGCAAAACAAACCACCGTGGTATTGATGAAACCGAACGAAGAATCAAAGTCAAATACTATTGGCCCTACATGAAAAACTCCATTCAAACTTATATCAACGAATGCAAAATTTGTCAGCAGTCAAATACGAAAGAGATCCTATCAGAATGAGGATGAAAACAACACCCACTGCCACAGAAACCTTACTATAACTAACTATAATTGATACCTCCTTCAAATATGCAAAAGCATACCACCTATCCTTGTCAAATAGAACAGAAATTGTATTCAGTTCTTTTCTCACCACGGGATACCCAAACAAATAATAGTCGATAACGGAAGTGAATTTAGAAATTTCGTAGTTATAGAATTTCTAAAATTACATAAAATAAACGTTCATTCCATATCTCCAGATCACCCTTAATCCAACGGTATAATCGAGATATTTCATTCTACAAAAATCGAACATATGCGTTTACTCAATGCTCAAGGATACTTGAAAACACCATAAAAAATGAAAATGATCATTATATCCTTCCAGCCACCAAACTTAAACCAATCGAAATAATTAACGGGCATATTGATAACGAAAATCCGTTCAATATGGAGCTTGATCAGATTTCACTCAACGATTACATTAGTTATCATAAAGAAAAGTCAAGAATATTATATTCAAAAATTGACACTGACCTCGTACGGAATTAAGACAAAACATTAATAAATATCAATGAAAACTGTAACGATCCGACCATTTTCGAACCAGGAAAAAATATTTTTGTGAAAAAACACAAACGTCAAAAAAATACCATCAAATTCTCTAGATCAACCACCTTACAAATTGTCTACAACGAAAACAAAACTGTCTCAACGACTTTCCAAGAAAAAGTCCACATGTATAACTTAAAACGTCCGCTTAAAAAAAACATAATTTTTAAAATATACAAATCTATTATTTCAGGTTTTCTGTCGTCTTCGAACTTCATGGAAAAATAACCGGGAGAAACTGGGAAAATAATTCACGGATGATTCCTTCAAGACTTGGAATCGCAAAAATTGAGGGATTCATTGATACACTACTATGATTGATATACATTGATACACTACGATCCGCTCCGCTTCGATCATAGACGAAATCAATAAACTCCATATACAATCGAAAACGTTGACAAACTTGGTTATAAAAAATAAAGATTACTCATTCAATACATCGAAGTACCTCAAAATTTTGGCATTCACTGGAGAAAATGTCGAAAATAAATTGAAATAAATCATATCTCACACTCAAAGAACAAAAAAGGGTCTCAACCAATGGCCAAGGTTCACTTCTCAAGTCTATTACTTTGATCCCACTGATGGAGAACGCTATGAAAATATTATTAGAGGACTTCAGGAAAACCAAAAATGAATTAGCATTCAACATCAAGACCCAAAATACTCTTACTTTAAATTTGATAAACCAATTCAATGATATAATTCAACGAATAAGTCACAATGAAAATTTTAAAGAATTTCGACAAATTTCCACTATAGTGAACCAAACCACGTACAGAGAAAACTCTTATTTCATCAAAGACATCATGAACCAAGTAATCAGCATATATACAATAATTAACTCTTTCTTGCATGATATAGAAAATTCCACTCTTTTTCCAAATTGAAACTTATGCTCCAATATTAGGAGGACCAATACTCTTTATAGAGAACTGCAAAAAATTCGAAACCATGTGAAAAATAACACTCTGAAATTTTAAAATATTATTAGAATCAAAAGCTTCATTCGGAACGATAAGATCGTTTATATTCTTGATATTCCTATCATGTATCCCTACTCCTTTGATTATTATCACTTTTACTCCACACCTATCCCCACAAAGAGTCAGTTCAAGGCAATTATTCCGCGTGATAAATATTTGTTGAGAAATCAGTTGTACTATACATTCCAAAGTGACAAATGCCTGGAAATCTCGCAAGATGAACTTTGCGAAATACAAATTTTGGACACGGAAAATACATCATCTTGTCGTCAAATACAAGTTGAACCCAACAGACCAATATTCAATCTTCTAGAAGACTCTGATCGATGAGTCGGAGTGCTGCTATCTGAAGAGACGCTGAAATTGAGTTGTGAAGAGCAGAAAAAAATCCCAAAACTGAAGTTTTGGGATTTGGGAACATATCTTATCAAAATTCCAACCGGATGCCAAAAGGAAATCATCAGCAACGATAGAACTTCGACTACATCCAAACAACCGATACTGATAATCGGAATTTGGAACCAAATTAGTCCAAATTCGCAAGACAAAAATAGCAGAACCAGAAGTTATTCTTATAAAGGAATGCTCAAAGTCCTAATATATTCAATGTGAGTACAACTTGATGTCTTTGGAAGATTTAGCTTCAGATCTCGGAAATTTATCAGTGGAAACCCCTTCAACTGACTCCGATATTCCACCTCAAATTTCAAACAATTCTCAAGAAAATCAATCAATTTCCCAAGAAGTTATTTAGGGCAATAAAATCATCGTACAATTCGGTATATTGCAAAAACTTGAACTTGTGCACCACGAGTTTGAATCGTATGAATCCCAATAGTATCTACTATATGTCGTCTAGGCATGTTATTACTAGATACGGCCAAGTTTCAATTGATATTGAATTTCAGTAATTATGGAAATAAACCTGGTAAATCGATAATGAAATCACCGTATCGCACAAAAATCATTCATAAGTTGATATAATATGGACTATTTTCATTGAATAGTTGATTCGCATTACCTGCTACAAATTACGTTGAGTCACCAAATATATAAACATAACACAACATACGAATTTCGCGAAAGAAGAATGAACCCAGTCTATCGAATACACATCACCACATAAAATAAATTATATTCCGACTTGTCCACGTTCAAAGCAATCTCGATATGTACGATCGAAACAAATATCTGACGCGCCCCTCTCACCATGTAAATATTAATCAGGAAATTAGCAGATTGGGAAAAAGCCATTCTCTGCTATAAATAACATCAAATTTGTTCGATGATGTTTCAGGAACCAATGTGCAATGTGATATAATGTTATAACGATCGATATATTCCAGAATATTTTTTAGTGTCATCCAAGCCACAAATTATTGTATATAGCATACAGAGTGTCACCGAGACTGATGTACAAAAAATTGAGAAATCAACCTCTGAATTTGAAACTGAAATAAAGCAACTATGAGAGAAAACCAGTTGATTATGGAGGAAATTTATAGATTTTTCGAAGGAAACAACGGGTTCGAAAAAGATCCAATACCATTATATAAAAGACAAGGCAGTACAAAAAAAAATGGAGAATGAATCAACTCACAAAAACATCGATCGACGAAAACAAGAGGTCCCAACTTGAGAAAAAAAACGTCGAGAGGAGGCACCAAAAAATGATTAATTTGAAAATTGCATTGTTGTTGAACTGTATAGCGCCGTCATGAACTAATTGAATTAACCAACCTTTTATTTCCACCTATTTGATTTGATTAGTTGGATACTTTCATAAGGGATATTATTCATTCAAGAATGAACACGCAAATTCTTCACCATAATGTCTGAAAATATGGAAGAAATGAACTTATATCCGAATCAGATCTGTTAGGGTATTTTCCTTAAAATCAAATTTTAACGCACAATTACCATTTTCCGGTTGTCTCGGGTGCCACCTTGTGTTTAATGTGGAAGAGCCACTCGCTCCAGACAGTCTCAGTGAAGAAATGGTGTGTCAGGGGTCGATATAATAATGTTTCTTCTGGTAGCTAGAATGGCAGACTTTACTTGACCTTGACTGGGTGCTCGCTTGGATGTCGAGTGCCTCAACTACACAAAAATAAAGAAAACCAGAATCGATATCTTCATTCCCTTTATTATTCAATGGCCTTTTTTACGACAGAGGGGTTGGTAGCAGGGGTCTCAGCTCAACATGCTTAAAAGTGCTTCTAACAATCAACTTAGTTGCAAAGCAACCCTCGCAGTCGGAGACTTGCTTATGGGTTAATTCACAACAAGCAAGCGGGTCATACGAAACAAAGATCACAAACCACTCGGACATACAAGCGGGTTCATGTACACTGGGACTATCAAAGGTCAGCTGTATGGCGGTGGTTGTTGAGGATCTGCATACGGAAGGTACCCTTCGATCAGGCCTAATTCTTTACTTTCGATTCTTAACCCCGAAAAGCTCTGTGTCTACACTTCTGTCGTCGAATTACGGAATGGAGATCTTCAACTTGCTCACGGACAATAATTCTATACTACCAAGGAACTTTCTAATGCAATAATGCAACTCAACACTAGGGGAGATCTTGAAAATTACTTACTGCAAGTTTAAACTCATCTGGAGCTTCGATGATTATAAGTCAGACTGCTCAGCTCACGTGCAGGTTTTTGAGCTCCTGCTGCCCATGTGGAAAATTTTGGTGTCAATGGATTCTTCTCGACATTAAGGAACATAAATAAGTACTTGCATATGTCAAAACGGCACTAGGAGCTAATTCTTCTTCATAAATGTCTCTCGAAGAATACAGACGTAAAGTTGAAGAATTCAGCAGGCGGATGCAAGAACCCAGTAAAGAATTTTACGAAGTGAAAGAAAGCACTATGAAACAATTACAGAAGTTAAGGGTTCGTGCCTTGGATAGCGTAGTTGCAACGAATTCAACATACAAAGCTGGAGAACCCCCAACAGAACGAAAATTCCATCGTATAACTGTTGGTATCGAAGAAGAGAAGCTCCTTCCAGCAAATCAGATGTAAATCAAGGTCCAAAATGTAAATTGACATTCAAGACTGTGAAAAACTCAATGAAAAGTAGAAAAAAGTATGTATTTCATTCACAAAACAATAATAACACATTCAAGAACCAATTAATTCATAAATCGATCAAACAGAATGTATTCAATCCAGAAATAAAATAATCGTTTCCTAGTAGCACGAAATAAGTGCATATTTGGACAAAACAGGATTCTGACTGGTGAATAATATCGCATTCACAGAAACGCAGAAACTGATAGCTCTTATTTTCGGCTGCAAAACCCAAACTTTCGAAAAATTGGAGAAAATATTGATGATTTCTCACACCGCAGAGACAAATTAATAGTAAACAGGAAATTGTTATCAAAACCACAGAGAGGAAGTTTGGACTCGTTATCAAATCAACGCGCAAATATTTCTCATTTCAGTTGAGGAAAGTACGTTGATATCGCAAATATTTGGTCTGTGAAATTCACCAGCTCATTTTTGTCTAATACAATTCGTTCAACGTCTATCAGTGTGTGGTAACTAGAAACTTTCAAAGTCTGTTCGTGTATGTGTTTCAGCATCTGTTCTTCGAGGTAATTTTTTTTCTAATTTAATTGTGAATCTAAAGTGATATTTTTGGAATGTGTATAATTTCAATCATAACTTGAAACTTTTCGATGCAAAAAATGTTTGTCAAATGCAATTGTGAATACGTGGATTTTTTTAAATATCTATAATTTCAAACATAACTAGTAACTTTTTGATGCATTTTTTTCAAATTCAATTGTGAATACGTTGATATTTTTGAAATACGTGTGATTTCCCTGATAACTAGTAACTTTTCAATGCAGAATCCAAAATTATTTTCCAATTCAATTGCAAACACGACTATATCTTTTCCATAGATGGATCTAATTGTACTAAGACAAGCATATGTAACCGCAGAAATAAAACTGGTAATCAAGTTACAGGACTTGCCTTTGATGAACCTCAGGAACTCATGAAGGTAGTAGTAACTCTGAGTCATTTCAGTGGATCAGTCTTACCAGATTCACAAAAAAACATTACTTTCCTGCCGAAGCGTGTCACGGAGCAGTACGGACATCTCATCTCCAAGAACACATCAAACTATCAAGCCATCGCTGCGAGTCATCATATAAAGGAATACCTAAAATGAGTAATCTCACCAAAAATCGATGCGACTCTCAAACTCATCAAAGACAATTATATAGTATTGCAAAAGATGCAATCAGATTTGACAATCACATCAGATTCTCGATGGGGAAAAAAGATAAATTACCATCAAAATTGGGGAGTTGAAACGCATGGAATGTATCATTGCTTCAATGAATAGGAAGAGTCACATCGGTTTTAGATTGAAACAAAGTGGCAGAGTAACACAAAGCAATATAAATTGTATTTTTGATAACCGTATCAGAACAGGACTAAGGATAAATATATCGAACATTTCGAACATTCGAACATTTCGAAAATTTTCTACATTTCGAATATTTCGAATATTTCAATTATTTCGATCATTTCAATATTTTCGATCATCTCGAACATTTCGATCATTTCAGTAATTTCGATCATTTCAGTCATTTCGATCATTCCGATCATTCCGATCATTCCGATCATTCCGATCATTTCAATTATATCGATCATTTTGATAATTTCTATTTCGATCATTTTGATTATATCGATAATTTCGCTGATTTCGATCCATTTTTTTTTTTTCTATTATTTCGATCAATTCGATCATTCCGATCATTTCGATCAATTTTAACATGTCATTTCGAACATTGCGAACATTTCGATAATTTCAATCCTTTTGATCGTTTGGATCGTTTCAATTATTCAAATTCTATCATATCGATAATTCTAATCTTTTCGATCGTTTCGATCTTTCGATCATTTCGAATATTTCGACTATTTCAAGCATTTCGATAACTTCGATCTTTTTGATACTTTCGATTATGTCGAACATTTCGAACATCTCAATTATTTCGACCATTTCGATCATTCCAATCATTTCGATCATTTCGAACTTTTCAATCATTTCGATAATTTCAATCATTTCGATCATTTCGAACTTTTCGAACATTTCGAACAATTTGATCATTCCGTCATTTTCGATCATTTCAATCATTTTGATCCATGCTATCATTTGGATCGTTTCGATAATTCTGATCATTTCGATTTTCGATCATTTTGGTCATTTCGAACATTTCGAACATTTCGAACATTTCTAACATTTCGAACTTTTCGAACATTTCGATCATTTCGATCATTTTTGGATCGTTTTGATAATTTCTTTCAATCATTTTGATAATTTCGAACATTTCGAACATCGATCATTTTGATCATTCGAAATTTTCGACATTTGATCAGTTCGATCATTTCGATCATTTCGATCATTTCGATCATTTCGAACATTTCGAACATTTCGAACATTTCGAACAATTTCGAACATAACGAACATTTCGACCATTTCGATCATTTCGATCATTTCGATCATTTCTATCATTTCGATCATTTCGAATTACAATAATTTCGATCTTCCGATTATTTCGATCATTTCGATCATTTAGATCATTTCGATCATTCCGATCATTTCGATCATTTCGGTCATTTCATATCAATCGGTGGAAACAAATTAATTCTATCTGCATCAAATCACAAAATCCATATACAAATTATTTTCGAATATTTGGCGTCAGTCAGACGCCCCTGAGCGTTCATATTGCATAAAGACGACAATGGCCTTACCAGTGGACAGGGTATCTGTTTTAGATTTCAGTAACAGCGGCGCTAAACAACGGAAATTTCGGTCTGAGATCGGAGGTAGTCCTTCGTTCAGTCAGTCTTGAGGGGTCTTTGACGAAAGTTCCATCAGATCAGTTGGCTTCGATTAGGGTTAGGATCCCTTGATTTTATTTTCCAGTTCGGACTTGACAATTGAATCAGGTGCGGAATTTTGTTCAGAACAGAACACCAAATTGTGTAATCCTACTCAAACTTGGATTCTTGGTTTTCTCTTCCACGTGGAGTACCATACGCCAATACAAAAAATAAGTAGAATCGATTAATTGTTCACAGAAATATGATGATAAAAATGTCAATCCGTGGAAACAAATTATTTTTATCTGCATCAAATCACAAAATCCATGTATAAATTATTTTCGAATGTTTGGCGCCAGTCAGACGCCCCTGATCGTTAATATTGCATAAAGACGATAATGGCCTTACCAGCGGACAGGGCATCTGTTTCAGATTTCAATAACAGCGGCGCTAAACACCGAAAATTTCGGTCTGAGATCGGAGGTATTTATTGATTTGTCTTGAGGGTACTTTGACGAAAGCTCCATCACATCACTTGGCTTCGATTTTAACTCCGCATCTGCCACTTCCTAATTGTATTTCCAAGTGGGAATTTTGATTAGAAAAAATCGTTCTTGACACAACAAATAAAAGGATTCACAGCTACGATTACTAGAAACGGCGGGGGGATTGGCGAAGTGCTATTCAGCGAATATAATCGACGGCATCGAGTCAAGGTTCGGCGCGTCGCCAAGAGATCGGAACTTTGCGGTTGTGTTGCGATTCTTAGGTGGTAGCACTCACAATAAATCTAGCGTGGTATGATCAGATTAAATCTCTAGTTTTCTGGAGGTGACTGGGCCCACGAGCTTAAAGAAAGTCTTCCTCTCAAGTTCTCCAGTGGAGGGCGCTCAAACCGAGTGATCCGACCGAGAACCGAGAGACCTACCCCAAAATCTCCTGCTTCGATTGGGCAACCTAATCCTATTTTGCTTTGTGAACAGAGGTGAAAAATTAGAGTTCCCAAAGTTAGGTCAGTCTACGTATTTTTCTACGCCTCTGTTCAAATTTAGAAACCGTGACACCCTTCAAGTCATTCCTAGGCTTGTCCTTTTTTAATCGATTAGTATGGACGGCTACCATCTGCGGACCCGTTCAACGAAACCACAACGAGAAGCACTCAATATCACACCTTCACATTTCAAAAAAGATTCACTAGACCAAGGTCGCAAAATGGAGAAATTATTTTATCTTCAAACCGAAACCGATGGGGCATTCAGGGCTGCTGTTTCTTTGAGAAGAACTCCTGTGGCATTGGCAAGCTTGGGCCAACTGTCACAAACTTGGACTTTGCTTAGAGCGCAAAATCACATTGTTCAAGTTCCTCAGCTGGGAAAAATTCTGACATTCCTGTCAGTCACGGTGCTATGCCGAAGGAGCGTGACTTTGAGTGTAACTCGCGCGATTTGCCCGTACCAGTAAAATTATACGGAATAACAAATCCCAAAATAATCAACTATGATTTGATCGCGAATTAATGGAAAAAGATAATACCCTGCGCTTGCGAAGGGTGGTAGAGGCAAATATAAATTCACAAGAGGGACAGAGAAGCTTTTCTCCTCGTGTACAACATTTAATCACAGAATTGCATAGTCTGAGTTTTGTTTCATCGGCACTTAGCCAACATTCTGAGACCGAGAAGGAGCGTCAAGGAAGAGGGTTGCTCAAAGATAAATTTACTGATATTTTCGGTCCACTTCAGGACTACGAATTTTATTCGAATTTGAGGCCTTCAGCCAGGGAACAATTTTATTGAGGAAGACACCGGACGATGACGACGCAGGAGTCGACGTCGAGGCGCCAAATTGCGTCTAACGGTGTCATTGATACTTTTCAAAATTCCGATACTGAAAATTTAAATTCTTTGCGAGATCCTGAGACACGTGCGGAGGTGCACGGGGGTGGTGGAAGGTTTTTCTCCAACTTCCATTCCAAAAGGGAAGTGGAAGTGGGAGAGGACGGGCCAAGATAAAGACAATGATTTTAAAATTCAGTCTCAGAAGCCGGCAAATTCTGAAAGGCAGATGCCATTTTGCGGGGAGCGAAATCCCTGTTCAAAGCAAGGTGGGAGGACGGTTGGCTTCCGGGGGTTTTGTGAGGATGAAAATCACCCGAAAAGGAACCCGGACGCTCGGTTCACCGGTTCAGGTTCCGAGGAACCCAGGGAGAGGTACCTGCAAAATCCAGAAGCGGAAGGTAACCCGTCGGGCCAATATAGGAAGTTTTATTGGGAAAATGCAAATTCACAAAAATTGGCGAAAATCAAAATTACCCCATTCCAGAACATGTCGTCCAACCTGTGGGGCATAGGACTTTCAGGGAAAATTCCCGAATACATGATTCCTATCAGAATCAACAGGAATACGAAAAAAATTCGCTTAAAAATTTTGACAGACCTCAAATGACTGTCTGGCGCCCAATGGTAGAGAACTAACAATTCAATAATTACAAAGATTATGAGCAACCTTCTCGACGTCCGCGGGAAGAATATTCTGAACGAGCTAGAGAGCCAGAGCGAATTCAGAATACTCGACCCATACTAGAACAGAGTTCCACATACCACATATTGTTAAAACTAATTGATGCGATTGAAGGTGGAGGAAGGGGAACTCCTTCTTATGAGAAATCCATTCGGAACAATTCTGGATTTATTGAAAAAATCAGACCTCCTACTTTCAGCGGGTTGTCTCACGAAGACCCGATGAATTTTCTAGTGAAATGCGAGGAATATTTATTAGAATATGACGTCGGACTGGCTGAAAGGTCCAGCCACGACGTGGACACGTTCCTATTCGAACTGTCCGACAACTTGGGTACTTTTTTGCAATCGCTTCAAGGAGCAACTCAATGGTGAAATTCTGGTTTCGAATTTAAAATCAGAATTACTCGGGTCTGACCAACCTAAGGGGCGAGACGTGGCTTCCTTCATTTTAGGGAAATGGGGCCTAGCGAGGCGCCTGTACCCGGAATGGGCGGAACAGCATGTTGTTCGATTGTTTTGAATAGAATCAGCCCTAATATACAAGTGCACTTGCAATTACACTCATTTGATACAATTGAGAGCTTAACTCAAGAAGCGGTCGCAGTAGAATCGCTTATTGTTAATTAAAAAAACCTGCATTTGCAGTCAAAATCCGAAAACAAGCAGAAAAATCGTGAGCATTCGCCCGAGCGTCGCGACGCCTCATATAGGCCTGTTCGAGAACAGCTCAGTAGAGATTTCTCCCGAGCGTCCACAAAAGGGCACTAATGTCAATTGTTGCTCCTGGAAATGAGAAAAACTTTCCGCAAGATTTTCAAAGTTTCAAAAATTCAAATAACTCTCAAAAGAGAGTTTGTTTTACTTGTGGCGGAGACCATTGGATGTCTGATTGTCCTCGGAAAAGGAGGCGGGAAAATTTGCCACCTCCTCAGAGAAATTTTCAAAATTCTATTCCGCGTTTTTCAAACGTAGGATCAAGACAAGGAGCCGCATCGTAAGATGCCCGTTTTAATTCAAACATGGCAAACAATCACCCTAACAATAACCGCCCTAGAAATGAGAATAATATTTCCAAAAATCCAAAAAACGAGGACAAGGGTTTGCCAAGGGCCCTGAACCCCTCAAAGCAAAATTAGAGTCAGATAATGAGAAGACCGATCGCCACTATGGAAGAAATCACAAGCATGGTTTTTTCGATTGGCATAGACGCCGAATTATCTTCATATGAGGGTAATTCGTTTCCGCGGGTAAATAACGTTTCTGTTTTACAGCCAGAAGAGGTTTCTTCAGTTGAGGTTGAAAGTAGGAAAAGGGGGAAAAAAGTGAAGGTATCACGTGACTCGTTGCCGTCACAAAAACAGGGACCACAATTTTCCAGTGGAATCTCTATCCCCGAAAATGATGTTTTTCTCATCACTGGCGGTAGACGTAACAAAGCCCACTCATCGCCAGATGTAAGACGGGTAGGCTCTCGCAGCCTTATTGAAAAAGACGGTGTAGTTTCCCAAACTTCAATTCCATTTACTCTTGTGGAAACACCGGTTTCAAATTTTTCTGCAGAGAAAAAGGTCCCGACTCAGGAGAATGTTAATGTCGAATTCAAAGCAAGAAGGACAGTACGAGCGGTTGCGGTTCCGCTGAAACAAAAACGTGAGGCACTTCATACTGTTATTACACGAATCGGAAAGTGTAATAAAAATTCCAATTCTAGGAAAAAAATGTTTTCCAGTAAAGAAGCAAATTTCAAGCATTGCTTATTTTGGAAGGAAATTTGCTCCGAAGGTTTCGTCAATGGGATGTCCGCAGAGTAGGGATTGCCGTTTTCAAGCGGCAAAGTCCGAGTTGGAGGTTGGCGTTCTAGGGAATTTTTCGCTGGGGGGTCAGTCGTCGAAGGGGGTTTTTCTCGCTTTGTGGATGTGACTGGATGGCAGGGCTATGTACAGGGTGTACCGAATAGTCTGTCATGCCAGGTTGACGACGCGGAGGAGCATATAGATGTGGAAGAATTTGTAGATTTTCAATTCTGACCATTGGGTCAAATAATCAAGTTGAAGAGGTCGTTTCGAATTCGGTTATGCATGAGGATGGTGCTAGATCTGTTGCTGAGACTCTGCCTGGCAACTCAGAACAAACATTCCCAGGAATGGATGTATCTGCGGATAATCCATTTGAACTATTGTTCGGCGGAAACGAGGCGGATGGTGAGACACTGCTCGACAGCTCACATCCACAAAAATTGGAGTATCGTGAGACACTACTTCGCAGCCCAGATTCAGTTATACAGGAGGTTGCCGAGACCCTGCCTTGCAGCTCGGAACCAAAAGTTTTGGAAATGACGGAAAATTGCGAGATGCTTGGCAGCCCGGATTCAAATCAGGAAGGCGTGGAGAACTGCGATGCAGCTCACACCTGAAGATGGATGGGAATCGCGAAACACGGCGAGGCAGTTCGATTTCGAAGTGTGATAACGAATTCGAAATGGATCCTAATTCGGAAGTTTTAGATATTACGGGGCATGTCGCCAAACAAGAGTTAGATGAAAAATATACTCGGAAGCAATCGGCTCTCAATAATAGAATTGCTAAGAGGTTCATTAATATTTCATGGAATATTCCACGAAATCTTTTTGAGAGATTTTTGCAATATTGCATTAAGAGAAATTTCGATGGAGATGGGGATATATGTATTAAATATTTTTTTTAATATTTCAATATGTCTGCAGAAAATATTTGAAGAATCTTTCAGTAATATTCCAACGGAAGATTTGCAGACGAAAGAATAAAGCTGATAATATTTCACAAATATTTTATCGAATATTTTACAAAATATTCATGAAATATTTTTTAAATAATGAACGGCCAGTAATTTCTATGAAGATGAATTAATATGTATGAAATATTTCAGAAACCTTTCGAAAAATCTTCCGTAGATATATTTTATGAATGTTCCAGAGATTGGAAAAATATTTCAAACAATTTCATAAATTTTCGGTGGATGATTCTTGGAGCTAAACTTGAAACTGAAAATATTTTATAAATGTTTTATTGAATATTCCACGAAATATTGTTGAAAGATTGTACAGCAGAAAAATTCAATGGAGATAAACAAATATATATAAAATATTTCGTAAATTTTTCAGTGAAAGATATATTTAATAAATTATTCAAAGATTGATGCAAGGATATTTTCAGGAAATATTTCAATAATATTTTCGTTGGAGATTTGCAAACGTAAAATAAAATTTAGAAATTTTAGGAATCTGCAGATGAATGAATACGTAAGAAATACTCCGTAAAGCTTTCAATATATATCCCGTAGAAATATTTCATGGATGTTTCAACTATCTTGGCAAGAAATATTCAAAATATATTTCAATAATATTTTTTAGTTTAAAATTGAGGCTTGAATTATTTAACGAAATCTTTCAGAAATGTTTATTGAACTTTTTCATGAAATTTGCCCAGTTTCATTTTACATGCACAAATCTCCAACTAAAATATTAATGAAATATTTCCTGGAAGATTTCTTGCAGTAATCTCCGAATTATTCATCGATTATTTCTTTCATGGAGAGGATTACGATATATTTCAAACATATTTGTTCATCTCCTTTTGAATTACTTACCTGCTGTACAATCCTGTAGAAATCTTTCGACAATATTTTGTGGAATATTGAATAAATCAAATAATAAATTTTAATAAAACAATTACGAAATATTTTCAGTTTCAAGTTCAGCACTAAAAATCGTCCATCGAAACCTTTATTATAGATTTTTGAAAAATTTCTTGGTGCAGTGGAACATTTTAAAATATAAATATTTTTCAAATTTAAAATTATATATTTTTATAAAATATATATATATATATATATATATATATATATATAAATCTTGAAATGAACCCAAATCGTATTCTGGTCGAATTACGCATTACACGCGCCTTTCTACTGGTTGGTGGCACGTGACTGAAAGTCTTTTATGATGTAGTCGTTAGTTGTAATTGCGTCGATGCGTGGCGTACCGACTGCCGCCGGCCATTCCCGATCGATCCCGACCCAACCAGCAGCACTAACAGCAGCCGCAAACCTGCAAATGAGTCGCCATTTGCCATTCAAATTTCGCCTTTGTTTTGTTTTTCGTTTGGGTGTATTATATTTGTGAGTTAAGAATCTTCAGTTCCACCTCACATCCAGGGTAAGTATTCGAAAAACATATACTACCGACTGCCGCCGGCCATTAATTACGTTAAGGCCTCTAGCAGTGGTGGTTCGTAGAAGCCCCTGCGTGGTTTTGAGCCAGTTTTGTACTCTATTTCACCCAAACTTTCACACAAATAAAGATTAATCGAATCTCACTAGGTGTTTTTATTTAAATGAATAGCTGGTAACAACTGAACTGAATGGTAAACATTCTCAGAGCTTTTATAAACATAAAAAACTTCAAGAAAATGAGATATAAAAGAAAATTCTCGAAATAAAATCACTATAAGCATGAATGATAGATAAAGTACGATATTAATGCATACTATAAAAGATAATATTCGAATGAAGAGATAAGTTTCGAATAAAGTTCATAATCAGCTATTCCCGGTTCTTATCTTCATAGTCCAGGGGCGGCCTGGTATGAAACGTAACTCCTCCCGTCTAAAATGGAAGCCTAGGGTTGGCTTGGTTGGCTAGGCTGACTATGCATCTCGATGTCAGCTGGTTGGGATGTGTTCCTTGCTCTTAGGTAGGTAACCAGGTTGTACGGATAACATGTTTTATAGTAGCATGTTACTCCGAAATAAATGGCAGTGCATACCATGAGGCAAATAATGGTAATAAGCCATACAGGTAATGTTGATGTGGGTACTGGTTCCATTGGTAAAATGATTTCATTATGGGTATTCATCTTTGCTGTCAAATGTTGGATTTCTTCCAAGTCCATTTTGGTCAGCTTAACTTGAATGGGTCTTGATGAAAGTGTGGCATTGTTCATTGATGGAAGTTGGATAACTTTCATTGGAGCAAGCTCATCATTTCCGTGGGTAAACTTCTCTTCGCCAATAAGGAAGAAACAGTCTTCTGGGATAGTAATAAGGTAATTACCAGGTTGGATTTAATGATGTTTTTCAACAGAACAACTTTCAGTAATAATGATGTTGAAAGGTGTTGTGAAAATAATATTCTCTGGTGTAATTTGATTGACCATGTAATTGTCCAGGTGAATTGGTACAGTTGGCAGCTTCATTCTTAAGCAGGATCATGACAACACAATCTTCTTTTGTTTGAAGATTATTCTTGCAGAAATGGACATCTTCAATGTCTGCACATGGTTCCTCTTGATATTGGTAAAGTTCATTTCTCTCATTCAGGATAAGGTATGGTTTCTGAGGTGGTATTATCTTATTTTGGAGAGGAATGGGATAAAGGAAATATGTTTGGAATAATATAGGCATCAATACTGGAAAATGTATAAGAAAAATTATTCTCTCTTCCGTGAATATTAATTGAATACCCAAAAACATATAATAGCTGTGTTGATTTTTGAAATTACTTATTTGAATCGAGGGATACAAAATATTCATTTTATCAATAATAGAATTGAGATTTCCTAATGAGAGAAAGGTTGGATGAATTCTATTAAAATTAGCAAAAGTAATTGCATTAATGATTTGGTTCAATTGACTTTGTAAATTCATAAGGGAGTCAATGATTAGATGTAAAACATTAATTTCATTGATTTCTTCTTCAAATTCATTTATTAAAATTAAAGTTATGAGTATATTTGATTTAATTTGAAATAAAGTGCGATTAGTTTGTGTCATAAACTCTTTTGCTAAGGATATGTGATTGTTTATTGCATCCTGTAATAAGTGATCATTTCTTTCTAAATGATTCATAATTATATTAATTCTTTTTCCATCATCATAATCAAGGGTACCAAATAACCATTTAGATATTTTTCCACCTAAATTAATCAATCCACGTTTAGATCTCATATGTGGGTTAATAGTTTGTAATAAGTGATCAATTTGTATTGATATAATATTTGCTTGCCTTAATAACAAATCTGACTGAGTACTCAAATTCTGTTTATTAGTAATGACACTCAGTTGGAGGTCTAAATGAAATTTCATTTCTGAAAGTTCTGTGATATTCATATAGCTAACAAAAGTATGCTTGCTCACTATGATTCTGGTTATTTTCAAATTAATAGGGAGAATGGGGTTGGTTAGTCTTTGAATGGATCCTTCAGAGAGGATGAAAAGAAGGAATGATAGAATGAACATTTGCCTCATCTGGAATAGATAATAAAATTAATATTTTTTACGTTTCTTCAGATTATGTTTTGCATATTTTGAAGTTTGCGTTTTTACTTTATTTTTTGTTTGAGCAATGGGATCAATTTTAGTAAACTTTGGTGCTAATTTGTCCCTTGTTTGTTCTTTATGATATATTTGATCGTCTTTGGAAATTGTTATAGGTTCCTTTCGATTGATATTTATTTTCTCCAGTTGAACAGTTTTCTCTTTATTTAAATTTTCATTAATTTTTTTATAAGTCGATTTCAAATTTTCTCTATGATCATGAACATATTTTGATATTACATCTGTAATGTCAAAAGGATCTTTCGAATTGAAATGACCAGTGACTATTTCAAAAGGGGTATAGTCAGTAGTGAGTGAGTGAATTGAATTATTATAATGTAAAAGTGAGTATCTTATTAAATTATTGAGTGATTCTTTTGGGTTTTGTCTTGTTTTTATTCTTACTTGTTCCAAGAATGTCGAATGAAATCTTTCGATATAACTGTTTGAATTTGGATTTTTTGGTGTAGTGAAATGCGTATTTATTTTATGGAGCTTGCAGAAGTCTAGGAAATTTTCATTATAAAATTCTGATCCTCCATCACAAACAATAGTGTGTGGTACACCATAGTGTGAAATAAAAATTGAAATAGCATCAAGTACATTTATAGCATCAGCTCCCATCATTGGATAAGCTTGAGCAAATTTAGAAAATGTATCTTCAACAGTAAGGAATTTTTCATTAGATATTGATAGGGTGTCAATATGGATTCTTTCAAAAGGTCTCGAACCTATTGGGATTGGTTGATATTTAAATTCATTTGGTTGCCTTTCATATTTGGATCTTTGACAGATATTGCAATTATCAATATAATTTGATATATCTTTATCCATATTGGGCCAATAATAGTTTCTTTTTATAGAATCAATTGTTGTAGTGATACCTCTATGACCTGTTTTATATACATGATGATAATTCATTTTGTCTTGTTTCTCATTTTCTAATGTCACATCAGTAACTTTGGTAGAGCAAATAATCAATTTTGAATTTATTCTAATTATTTTATCTTGAATTGTTTTCAAAAAATATATTTCATGTTGTTTATTCGGAAAATTTAAATAATATATAGTATTATTATGAAGATTTGCTATGAATGTTTCTAAATCTTCATCTATATGTTTTTTTCTGAGATTTATGTAATATCTATAATTTTCAAAAATTTTCTCTCTGATACATAATGGTACCGGAGATGACTCTGTTATTTTTATTATCATCTGATGTTTATAATTATTCAATGGTTTATCAATATATGGAAATGTAAGTATAGGCATTTCATCTGCTGAATGAACTGTAGTAACATAGTTCTCAGTATCATCCATAAATTTTTGGATTGTTTCATCTATCTCCTGTTTCATTTATAACGGAAATATTGTCTGCTGGATTTCTAGATAGAGCATCTGCAACAACATTTTCTTTTCCTTTGATATAACCAATTTCATAATCATATTCTGATAACATTAATTTCCATCGGACCAGTTTTGAATTAGGTTCTTTAAGGCTTTCTAACCATTTCAATGGTTTATGATCTGATCTTATTTTGAAATGACGTCCAAACAAATATGGTCTGAAATATTTTACTGCCCATATAATTGCAAAAAGTTCTTTTCAATTACTGAATAATCAATTTCATTGGGGTTGAGAGTGCGACTAGCATAACTTATAGGTTTGCCATCTTGACAAAGAACTGCTCCTATAGCAAATTTACTCGCATCAGCTGTTAAAGTAAATGTTTTTGAAAAATCAGGATGAATCAAAATTGGTTCATTGCATAAAATATTTTTAGAGGTTTCAAAAGCTTCAATAAATTCTCTAGTATGTTCTACTTTTTTACCTTTTTTGAGACAGATTGTAAGGGGTTTTGTGATTTTAGCAAGATTATTAATAAATTTTCTATAAAACCAATCATTCCTAAAAACTCTTAATTTCTTTATGTGTTTTGGAATTGGAAAATTCATTATTGCATCTATTTTTCTTGGGTTTGGTTTGATTCCTGTATTTGTAATAACATGTCCTAAAAATTCAGCTTCTCTTTTCAAAAATTCACTCTTATCTAATTGTACTTTTAGGTTAAATTCTTGGAATTTTCTAAAAACTTCTCTGAGATTAATTAAATGTTCATCTAAAGTTGAAGAAAAAATAATCACATCATCCATATACACTAAACATGTTTTGTTAATCTGATTTTTTAGTACTTCATTTATCATTCTTTGAAATGTAGACGGTGCGTTCTTAAGCCCAAAAGGCATTCTCAAGAATTCAAAATGTCCTGCATCTGTTGAGAAAGCAGTTTTATCAATACTGTCTTCATGCATTCTTATTTGATGAAACCCGCTGGCAAGATCCAAAGTTGTAAAATATTGTGCTCTTCCAAGTTTATCCAGTAAGTCATCTATATTGGGAATTGGAAATCTATCTTGGATGGTCTTGTTATTGAGTTTCCTATAGTCTATTACGATACGCCATTTTTTTACTCCACTGGCATCAGGTTTTTTGGATACGATCCATATTGGACTTGACCAAGGGCTGGTACTATTTCTTATTATTCCATCTTCTAACATCTTTGTTATTTGATTTTGAACTTCTTCTTTATGTATTTCTGGAAATCTATAAGATTTGGTATACATTGGATCTTCATCAGTAGTTTTGATTTCATGAGTGTTTGCTGAAAGAGGTTGATTTGGATACTGAAATACGGTGTGGTATTGTTGACATAGTTTCAACAATTCATTTTTTTCTTCTTCATTGAGATGGTCTATTCTCAATAAATTTCCGATTTCTTCTTGGTCTGGATAAGGTTGAAAATTATTTATTTCCACTTGATAAATTTCAAAATCAGTAATTGGGAAGACTTCCAAAGGGTATCTGAGATTTGTATAAGTATCTTCGATGCTCACATTATGAATTTCGACGATAGCTTGTCCATTTTCTACTGTTGCGATACTTTCGGGTATAAAGCAGTGTCAATTTATTTCTTTGTAAGGAATATAATAGGTTCCATCTATTGTTGCATTTGTTGGAAGTTTTGTCCTAAATATTTCATTGTCATTCAAAGTGATATTATAATTATAATATTCAGAAGGGGAACATTGTTGTACTGGTATAATATTATCGTTCCTAACTAAATATCCTTCTTGAAGATTCCAATTGAATCCCATATTTTTGAGGTCTCTGAAGCTAATGAGTCCGTCAAAGGAAGGATGAAAGTCAAATAGAGTGAAAATATTTTTTTCATTTACTTGGAATTCAGCAAAGGCTGGAATATGTGCTCCATATTTTGCTGTTTGTTGTCCGCATGAGGTTTTGATAATATTTGGCTTTGTAATTATATGTTCCGGAAAATAATTTTTCGCTATAATTGGATTCATAAGAGAAATATGACTACCTGAATCAATAAGTAAGTGTAGTGGTTTATAAAATCCTGATATTGTAATGAAGGGTAGTTTTCTTTGGTCCATATGATTAACTTCTAAGTAGTTTCCGTTCCAGAGGCTGGTAAAGTGAAATCTTCATCTTGGTTTTCGTAACATGGTTGAAGATATCCATCTTGAATTTGTTCTTCGTTTCTTTGTTCATTTTCTATTGGTCCTTGTTGAATATCCACTGGAATTTCCCAGTTTTCTTCATTTATGGTTCCTTCCATCATGTATAATTGTTCATAATTAGATGAATGTGGTTCTGTCACATGGTGTAGTTCTTCTGAATGAAATGTCGGTCTAGACTGTGGTATGAATATATTTCTTTGAGGAGGTATTTGCCTTGTAATTGTAGACATTGGTGTTGGTTTGGACGCTGCAGGTTGATTTGTCGATTTCCAAACATTCGTGTTGGATGGTTTCCCAAAAACTTGTTGATTTGAGAAAAACTTCTGTGGTACATGTCTAGGTGTCACTTGAATGGGTTGACTAGGAAAATTTTTCGATTGCTGGTTGAAGAATGGTTGTGGATTTTGGTTCCGAAAATATTGTGGTGTTTGCAAATTATTTGATTTGCTAAAAAATTGTTGAGGGTTTGGATTCCTGTAGTACATGTTGGTTGGTTGTGAATGACTTGGTGTTGGTACCATAGGTGCTTTGAAATTTGGTGTTGGTAACTGCTGTGGAATATTTCATTTTCCATCGTTGACCAATGCTGCGAAATTTTCTTCTTCTATAACATTCTTCATAGCTTCTTCCAAACATTTTGGGTCTTTGAGGCGAACACTTGTTTGTATTATTGGTGGGAGATATTTTAAAAATGTTACCAAAATAAGTTTTTCATTGTTATTAATTTGTGCAAGTTTTTCTTCACGTGTCATTGTAGAATCATTATTTATTGAGGAAAAAATCAAACTTCTAGTATATTGACAACGAACACCAAAATTATAAGAATTTTCTTTTGGTTGAGGTCTTAAACTATGTAGCTCTTGAAGAAGACAGGTGAAAGATCTTTGATCAGAAAACGATATTTTCAAATGGTCTTTTATTTGTCCCCATGTATTTAATTCTGTACGACTAGATATCAAAGTGAGTGCTTTACCTTTCAATTTACACAAAATCGCTCTGAAAATTAGTTTTTGTATGAACTGAGGTTCATTATTGTATTGTTCAAAAATTTCATCATAAACGGCAATAAAATTATTGAGTTCACATGGATCTCCATTAAAATGTGGAATAATATCTAAGAAAAGTCTCAACTGATGATAATTTGTCTCAGGCATTGTTGCTGTGGTTAGAATATTATCTAAATTCAAACTTAAAGAAGATAAATTTTGAGTTAAACCTTCCAAATCAGTATCAGATTCTTCTGATGGAATATTGAGCGATCTAAATTGTTGCCTAGTTTCACTATTTATTTTTGCCAAATTTTTCAAATCACGAAACATAAAATAAAATATGAGAGAATAATTTCACTAATAACACCATATAAAGGAAAGAAAAAATTGGGAAAGGATAAAGGAAAATGAATGAGAGACTTACCCTGTACGTCTTGTGTTGTTGGATAGTTTTCTGTTGAACCAGTCCAGGAATTAAAGGTCCTCCAGGAAGGTTGTTTCTTGTTTCTCAGTGTAGAGTGGTTGTTTCTCAGTGTAGTTTGCTTGTTTCTGTTTTCTTTTTTCTTTGTGTTGTTGTTAGCCGGTTCTTGAATATTCAGTCCAAGAATTGGTGGCCCCGTGAGTCGACAAGGAATATACAGCCCACTTCTCGAAACACTTTGTCTTTTTGTGATAGTCCCGTTTTCCACCTTTTTGTACGGCGACTATCCTACGGTGACTGCGCCAATTACGTTGAGCCTCTAGCAGTGGTGGTTCGTAGAAGCCCCTGCGTGGTTTTGAGCCAGTTTTGTACTCTATTCCACCCAAACTTTCACACAAATAAAGATTAATCGAATCTCACTAGGTGTTTTTATTTAAATGAATAGCTGGTAACAACTGAACTGAATGGTAAACATTCTCAGAGCTTTTATAAACATATCAAACAATAAGCTTTAAGAAAATAAGATATAAAAGATAATTCTCGAAATAAAATCACTATAAGCATGAATGATAGATAAAGTACGATATTAATGCATACTATAAAGGATAATATTCGAATGAAGAGATAAGTCTCGAATAAAGTTCATAATCAGCTATTCCCGGTTCTTATCTTCATAGTCCAGGGGCGGCCTGGTATAAAACGTAACTCATTCCCGATCGATCCCGACCCAACCAGCAGCACTAACAGCAGCCGCAAACCTGCAAATGAGTCGCCATTTGCCATTCAAGTTTCGCCTTTGTTTTGTTTTTCGTTTGGGTGTATTATATTTGTGAGTTAAGAATCTTCAGTTCCACCTCACATCCAGGGTAAGTATTTGAAAAACATATACTGATCCTGAGTATAAGTATATTTGATTTGTCTTATTATCCATGTAGTGTTTTTCTTACAAATATGTAAGTAGTGTGTGTGGGTGTGAAATTCAAGCGGCATATGTGTGGAAATACGGAATACGTTTCCTGTTTAGTACCTAACTTGAGTTGATCTGCTCAATAGCTTCAGTGCTTGTAAAGATTGTGAATGAATACTCAATTATGAAAATATGAACACATTCCATTTTTATCTCCAGAAAGAGAACTTTTTTGAGTGATTTTGAGAACTTTAAGATCCAATAATATTTAACTATAAAAGTACGTATGATGCTATCAAACGATAAACATTTACCGAAGGTCATT
This sequence comes from Gonioctena quinquepunctata, assembly GCA_018342105.1. Classification (NCBI taxonomy): domain Eukaryota; kingdom Metazoa; phylum Arthropoda; class Insecta; order Coleoptera; family Chrysomelidae; genus Gonioctena; species Gonioctena quinquepunctata. The sequence continues at coordinate 108,000 of JAFIRS010002845.1, read as the reverse complement.
TTGTTAAACTAAAACGTAAATGACACATAGGTTACTTTGAAAATGATCAAAAGTAATGAATATTTCACAAAATCTTTCGGCAATAATTCACTGCCAATTCTATACATATGAAGAATTACCCCGTTACTGAAGATTTTTACGAGATTCAAGAAATTCCAGTTGATACCAAATAATATGGTATGGTAGAATTTTTGTTTTTTGGATAATATACTGGCTCAGTTTGAAAAACTACTGAAAAACTCTCTTTGTCATTGGACATTTCACTAGAGCTGGAATTATTCAGTCATCATCATGACTACTTATCATTCTGAGCAGAACATTGATATTTTTTCATAGAAAACAGGACCTATATCTGTTTACTCTCGCAATTATAAAATCCTTCTGATTTGACTATGTTGATGATTTGTTCAAAATATTTTTCATTCATATTTTTGATCAAAATACAACAAAGTTTCTGAATCGAAATTCATCCAGTTCAAATAGATATTTTACAATAAATTGCTTTGTTAGACGTTACGTGTCATTATTCATCATCAATAACAAAATAGCACCTTATTTGGTTACAGTTTATCATGAGCAAGGAGTAAATCACTGGATGAATTACATTTGTTCATTGGAATTTCCGAAGTTATTCTAAATTCAAAATAATTCTGGAACTTCTCGTTTTCTTCTGTTAATATTATCATTATGGAAATCTCCATTAAGTTCAATGGAATTTAACCAGTCATTTGGAATCGCAAAATATTGACATTTGTTTCTGAAATGTATTAATTTTGGTTAGATATTTGGAGAATGATTTTCCTGGCAGAAAAACTGGGAAAAAATCGTGAAAGACCAGAATTAATTATTTGCACTATTTTCAATTGTCAATTGATGACAATTAAAAATAGTGAATGATAGTCTTGATACTGACATGTCTTAATGAAATTGTATTGCTATTGTGAAATATTGCCTGTGGGTATAAAGAAATGGGCATAAAAATAGAGGTCCGTATTTAAAATTTTCATGTTGAGGGTGGCCCAAATTAAACAATCGATTTTTTCGATTTATATGAAGCCTTGAGGAAGTAGATACAAGAGTTACGATATATCAATATATCCCGTGGATTAAAAAAAGTCGATAGAGAATTCAACTTTTGTACTTTCATATTTGATTGATGAAAGGGAAATCTTTAGCGTATGTAACAGTTTTGTGATTTATAGTATGATTGTGCTTGAAATTGGTATCTAGGGGTTTTTAGGATCGAGGATCATGAATAAAAATTAGTAACCATCAGTGTTTTGGGCTGGAAGTAATGGATATATTTGATGGAAAAATAAGAATCGAAGATGGTGAACCAGTTTTATTATTTATTCAAATGGTTTCGTGGGGATTAGGATCAATATTATTGAAAAAAAAAACCTATTGCTTTTTCGAACTTTAATAAATTCATCATCAGGGCTCAAAAATTTGTTTTTCCGAATGTGCACAGTAAAACAATAAGAAATAAAAAAACTGACATTCTAGCACAATGTACGGCACAAGAGATTTTACATTTAGCTAGAGACAAATCAAATGTTCGTTATTCACGTATCTAGAAGGACTGTTTTTTATTTATCATCTCAATGTGTCCACTCGGAAAAAACTAATTTTTGCGCCCTGATGATGAATTTATTATTGAAGGTCGAAACGTTGGCAAGAAATCAATAGTTTTTCTTCAATAACATCGATCCTAATCCCAACCAAACCATTTGAGGAACATATCTATGGATCACAAAAACAAAAAAACACGATGCAGAAAATCATTAGAAATCGCTATATCTCAAATACATTTTTTTCTGTGAAAATAAATTTATAGTTCCAGATTTTATCTCGTATTTTATGGTTCTCAATAGGGAATAATCCCTTTTCAACATCTTTTCGTTATAAAAATAATGCTTTATCATATAATGAATGTTGTTAGATGCTGTTAGGATGCAGTATGGAAAATCCACCGATATGGAAATAACATCGAGTGTAAGATTATGGTTGGACAACTAAAAAACCAGGGCAGAACGGAATAAGTGAGCTATATTCATTTCCTGATATTTGATTATTTAGTTCACTATCACCATGGAAGAAATTTTGTTGCACTATTTTAGAGCGCTTCGTCGGTATCACAGGCTTCCCTCAAAAAATTTAAATGTAGTACAGAAAGAGTTGTCTAAAAATATTTGTTCAATAAATTTATTTATATATATATATATATATATATATATATATATATATATATATATATATATATATATATATATATATATATATATATATATATATATATATATATATATATATATATATATATATATATATATATATATATACAGGGTGGGGCACACCATACGACACGGTCCCTGTAAACCAAACCATTGATTTTTTTCTGGAATTTCTCCTTTCCATTATAAGTAATTTTCATTAAGGCTGCAAAAGGAAATTATTTTGGAGTCTACGGGGTGGCTGAAAAAAGTGTGACATATCAAAGTTGTGTTTTTTTAATTGGAACACCCAGTATTTCGTTACACTTTTGAATAGGTTAGGAAAAAATAATATGATTTCATATAAGGTACTACCGTTCTCGAGTTATTAATTTTTTTATAAAAATGCTAGGTACAATTGGAAACTAAATAACATCGAAATGTATAGAAATCATCCCTTCGAATTCTGACCAAGCATTAAAGAGGTTTTGGGCTATTGGTTTCGATAAAACCCGTTTCTCAATATTATACAGAATGTTCAAAAATCATTGTCACTTTTTTATAATTTCGGACAAAAATAACTTTGTTATTTCAAATAGAACACCCTGTATTATTTTGGTCTGAACTATAAAATTCAATAATCTTTCAATTATACCTAACCTAAATAGTTTTTCAGATATTGGCTTTTTCAAATGGTAGTTCTTATTCCAATGCATTCTTTGAATGAAGATAGCTTTGAAACGACATTTATTCAAGTTGTTGAAAGAATTCTTATTGACAGTTATTGTGTTTTACGTTATTCAAAACATTCACAGAATTATTAGCGTTGAAAATGAAAACTTATCCCATTCAAGAGCGGATAGATATGATTTTAGCGACTGGTGAGTGTTTAGAGAATTGCCTTTTGGCGTCGAGGGTGTATGCCCAGAAATATCCAGACCGGAATCATCCAAACAAGTTGGTTTTCAAACGATTGCTACATCAATTTCGTAGGACTGGAAGTGTAGCTTATGAAAAGGCGAATAGACCAAAACCCATCATTGGAAATGAGGAGAATGAATTTCTTATTATGGGATCAATCATATAAAACCCTCATACGAGTCGACGTAAGATCGAGAAAGATACAGGAATAAGCAGACGGAGCATTTCTAGGGTAATAAAAAAATACAAATTTCACTCGTACCGTATTCAGATGCACCACGAATTATATGAAATAGACTTCCATCGACTAATCGAGTTTTTTCTATGGGTTCTGGACAAGTTTAGTGAGGATGAACATTTTTTTGATTCCATTTTATTTTTTGATGAATCTACTTTTCATAACAATGGTTTAGTGAACAGACACAACTTCCATTATTATAGTGATGTGAATCCTCATTTTTTCCGCACTCTGGATCACCAGAATAGATGGTCTGTTGACGTGTGGGGAGGAATTATAGGTACACAAGTTATAGGACATTACTTCTTTTATGGAAACTTGAATGGTCAAATTTTTTTACAATTTTTACGAGATGATCTGCCTGAGCTTCTGGAGAATGTACCGCTAAATATCAGACAACGGATGTGGTTACAATTGGATGGACCTCCGGCACATTTCAAATTCAGTGTCTAGACAGTTTTTGAATATGTGCTTTCAGATTAAATGGATTGGTAGGAGAGGACCACAAAATTGGCCAGCGAGATCATCAGATTTGACTTGCCTCGATTTTTTCATATGGGGATACTTGAACAATGAGGTTTACGATACTCCTCCAACCACACTGGTAAATATGAAGGCTGCTTTTCGAAGAGTGACGCCTCAAATGTTATTAAATGTTAAGAAGTCTTTCGTAGAGAGAGTGGCTCTTTGTATTCAACAGGATGATCGACATTTCGACCTACTTTGAATTAAATACATTTGCGTTTCATATTTTGTTGTTGTTTCAGTTGAATAATATTTTTTTTTTGTATAGTCTGTTTAATGAAGTACTGTCAGAATATGAATGTAAATGATAATTTCATTTTAGTGAACAGTAAATATTTTCGATGAAGTGAAGTATAACAACTGTCAATGAGAATTCTGTGAGCAAATCAAATAAATGTCGTTTCAAAGCTATGTTGATTCAAAGAATGCATTGAAATAAGAACTACTTTTTTTTTTTTTTTTTTATGTTCTGGTTCCCACGAAAAGGGATATCCTGTAATGTTCAGAGAACATCGTGGGAACCTAGGGAAAGAAGGTAGGAGTTGGTGTTCTTCTTAAATTTCTGAAGGTTGTATGCCTCGGGGAACACCTCCCTAGGCAATGAGTTCCAAAGCCTCGCTGTTCGTTGGATGAACGAGTCTTTGGAAAGTGATGTTCTGCAGGTCTCCAAAGTGACCACGAAGGGGTGTGATGACTGAACTTGACGGGTTAATCTCAAAGAGACTGCCAAAGCAGGAACGATTGTTGATATTTCAGAAGAGCATCGCCCATGAAAATATCTATAAAATAGAGACAAATCGCCAACTTTTCTACGGTGTTCCAGACAACTGAGCGAGTTTGTAAGCGAGGCATCACCGACGAGACGAATTGCCTTTTTTTGGACAGAATCCAATAGCCTCAGGATATGTTTAGGTGCCGCACTCCAAATATGGGAACAGTATTCCAGGACAGGTCGGATCTGTGCCTTATAGATCATAAGCAGCTGACTGGGGGTGAAATAGCTCTTGGCACGAAACAGAAAACCAAGTTTTTGGGATGCACTTTTGGCAATGGACCTCACGTGATTTTCCCAGGAAAGGTTATTGCTGATAGTAATACCAAGCATCGATATGGATGGCTTCAGTGGTATGGTTACTCCTGACAAAGTTATGTTAGGCACAGTGAGATCGGCTTTTCTAGAGAAAAGACATGCTTGTGTTTTGTTTGCATTGAATTCTACCAAGTTATTAGATCCCCATTCGAGAATTGTTGCCAAGTCCATATTTATATTATTAACATTTCTATCTCGTTCATTTCTGGTTTCACGGGCTGATATAGGGGCCCTGGAAGAGAAAGCGGTATGGAGGGTACTATCATCGGCAAAGCTGTGTACTGGACATGAAGTTGCTTTCAACAGGTCGTTGATGTGAAGTAGAAATAGTGTTGGTGCGAGAATGGATCCTTGCGGAACACCAGCATTTATGAGTAGAGTGTCAGATGAAACTCCATCGACCACTACATGGAGAGACCTGTTTGAGAGAAAACTAGCAAGCAGAGAACACAGCTGAGGGGCAAGCCATAAGACGGAAGCTTGGCGAGGAGTCCCTGGTGCCAAACTCGATCGAACGCCTTGGAGATATCTAATGCCACAGCTAAAGTTTCTCCATGCTTTTCAATAGATAGCTGCCATATATGTGAGACGTAAGCGAGCAGGTCACCAGTTGATCTCTGATGGCGGAAGCCATATTGCCTATCGTTGACAATTCCTGAGTCTTCCAGATATTTCATGAGCTCGATGTTGATGGCTTTTTCCATGACCTTTGAAATAATAGATAGCAGTGCGATAGGTCTGTAGTTGCTAGGTAGGGCCTTTTTGCCTTTTTTAAGGACTGGCTGTACTCTTGCAATTTTCCAATTGGACGGAAATACCCCCAAATTGTAAGAGTGGTTGAACAACTTGCAAAGAACAGGTGTTAGTTCGGGCGCACATTTCTTGAGATCAATCGGCGGATTCCGTCAGATCCACAGGCTTTGTTGGTGTTGAGACCCAGTAAAATCTTTCTGATAGTACGTTGGCGAAAGGTGATCTCGGGCATGTGACTGTCAATAGGTGTAATGTTTGTGGGTTGTTTTCCCGATGAATCCAGAGTGGAATTTCCAGCAAATAGGTGCGCAAAGATATTGGCTTTTTCCTGGGCAGTCGTTGCTAGTGTTCCATCTTCTTTGGTTAGGGAGGAAATGAGCTGGAAGTGAAATTTCTTCCCACAGCTTTGGCGAAAGACCAAAATGAACGGGATCCGTTAGGACATTCAGCAAGTTTTGATCTTATTTTGGCTTTGTGGGCATCTTTTGAGCATTATATTGTCTCTTTACATATGCCTCTAGCCTCGACATATGCTGCTCTGGGTCTCAGGGCCCGGATTTTTAGCCATCGATGGTATGCTGCCTGTTTGGAAGCCACAGCTCTAGAGCAGTTTCTGTTAAACCAGGTCTTATCGGATGATGTTCTTCTTTCGGTATTCGGTATGTAAGTTTGCATCCCCAACATGATGATTTCAGAAATTGTCTCAGCACATCGTGTTGGATCTACTGAAGAGAAACAAACTCTCTTCCATGGAAACGCTGAGAAAACATACGAAGACCTTCCCAGTCGGCCGAATTGTAATGCCACATGAGACGGGGTGGTATCGTGCAGCTCGATGGTAAATGGAAAGAGCATGTTGTGGAGATGAGGGTGTGGTCAGAGTTTCCAAGTGGGGCACAAACTTCTATTCTATACGGGTCAGGATTGGTGGTGAGGAAAAGATCTAGTGTATTGGCAGACTGGTTGTTGACATCAGGGATGCGGGTTGGTAGCTCGACCAGTTGTTCTAGACCATGAGTGATGGCGAAGGCCTCGGCTTGACGACCTGCATCATCTGTTTTGTTAGAGAATTTGAGCCAGGCAGCGTTATGTACATTAAAATCTCCCATGATTATGGTTTCAGCTGTTGGATGGTTCTCCTGAATGTAGTCCAGTTTGAGTGATAAAACTCAAAGAGGTCGTTATATGAAGGTTCATTAGGTGATAGATAAAGGCAGCAGAGGAACTTAGTCAGTTTGGTATCAGATAGCTTGAACCACATCACATCAAAGTCTTTCGGTTCCAAACTCTCTTCACGCTGGCATGAAAGGTTAGCCTTGGCGTAAAGGCAAACTCCACCTTTGAACCTGAATCGAGAATGGAGTTCGTAACCAGGACAAAGCATATGGACCTTGTTGGTGGACGAGTTTACTTGTGTTTCTGTTAGAGCCAGAATATCCGGTTTTTCCGTCTGTAGGTGATGGTGGACGTCATTGATGTTCTTGTTGAGTCCGCGGATGTTGCAAAAATTAATTTTTAATGTTGAGTCCCTCGAGTACCTCTCGCCCGGAAACTGAATGGAGAGGTATTTTACTTCCGGAGTGTTTTACTCTAGGAGACTTCATCATTATTACTATTGTTCATCATTATTACTATTACCTGAAAATAAAGAAGGAATTGGGGAAAAGGAAAGAGGGAGACCGGAAAGTATCGACCGAACACTGAAACATGGAATGGTCCATTTCACAGCACACAAAGTCGATATGGTGGTATTTCACCGGGCGATGAGACCATCTTCCACCTACGGTTATCCTTTTAGTCGCCTCTTACGACAGGCAGGATTTACCATGGGGCTATTCTAAAGCCGACCCCATACGACCTAAGCCGACCCCATACGACCTATGAAGATATGAGAATAACATGAGAATAACATCTAATTCAGGTATACCCAAAATAGTTTTAAAGCCAAATGGAATTAATGGAGATAAATAAGCAGAACATAAAAAAAACAAATGATAAAGATATGTTTTAAATATATCCAAAACAAACAACATACATCAGAACATTCATTTGTAAAACATTTTCTAACAAATTTGAAATCAAACCAAAGGATTAGGAAAAACACAAACTAAATTCATAGAAATCAATAGAACATAGGAAAATCATTAAAAAAAATGACAAAATTCACAAATTTATAATTTAGGAGAAAAGTGGCTGATGTATTATTTTTCTATAATTTACTGCATGAAGTACTGCATGCAGTACACATTTCAATAGCAGTAGAAGGTAGTCTTTCCAAAACCTAGATTCACTAAATTCCCCACTATAGAAAATATGTTCTCTTGCAAATCGTTTAAGGACTATAGATTATTAAGTTGAATGTAAAATAAAAACATTTGGGAAGAAAATTGAAAAAGAAATGGTATCTCAAGAAAATGTAACGGTGTAAAATCACAATTTGGCATAGTGATGTCTTCTAATATAAGATCTTTAAGGAATTCTTAGTGTTAGTTCAGTTTTACATATCCTGTTATTTCAAAAATGTTCATTTAGTTTTTTAAATTTTTAACACTTATTGGAACTGCTTGTTCTGTAGATTACTTAATAAATAATTAAACATACCTATACCCAAATCTAAATGAATTAATGGAAGTTTGTTTTATAACCACCACACCACACCAAGTAGACGGTCATAGAATATAAAAACTTTTTAACAAAAACCTAAACCGACGAAACACGGAACTGAAAAGAAAAAAACAAAATAAACCTTCCTAGCCTCAACAACCAAGCTCACAAACCAATGCAAGTAACTCATTTTGAGTCGGGGCCAAACAAACAAGCAAATGAATTAGGTAAGTCGTAAAATGATAGCATCGAGTTGCGCGGTGACATTCTGATAATTTTTTTTAAGTAATTTAATGATCTTTGTTTGGCGCCGACTCAAAATTAGGCACTTACACCAGTTTGGGAGCCCAGTCACTGAGACTAAGAAGGTCCATCCTACATTTTACCTTTCAGCTCCGCACCTCGTCGGTTTAATCTTTTGTTAAAAAGTTTTTTTTTCGATTTTTTGTGGCTGAAATCTTCTAATTACTACCTACTTGTTTTTTTATTACTAACAAAATACTTACTTAGCCACCTTACTTCAACTATTACCAGTTAAATAATATGATTATCTACTTTTACTATTTGTTGTAATATAAATTATTTTTATTGTTCTGGTTAGTTTATTTCATTACTTTGTATATCATTCCACCCTCTCATAGAATATAATGATTGTGACGGATGTAGGAGAACAAAAGTAATGACAATAGCGATCTGCCATTGTCAACTACATATGTGTGCCAATGTTCACAAGTGAAAAATCAATTATCCCCTATTTTTCTACCCATAAGGGTGGATAACTCCATTTGAAATCCAAATATGATCAACTATGAGGTATACCCTATCTAATAAAAAGAGAATCATCCAAATCGAAGAACCCAGTACAAAGTTATGCCAGATAGAATCGGTAAACGGACCAGAATTCAGAGGGTGAGTGATCAATATCCTTCATTTTGCTACCCTTAGGGGTGGATTTAATCTTTAAAATTCAAATGAGACCAACTTCGAAGTACACCCTATCCACTGAAAAAAGAATTCTCGGAATCGGACGTCTCGGTAAAAAGTTAGGCGTGGTCATACATAAAAAAAAATATACGCGTCGACTAGAGAACCTCCTCCTTTTTGGTTTCGTCGGTTAAAAATAAAACATCCTGCTGATTTAAGAACAGCTTTACACATACCAATTTTTTATAAAATGGCGCAAGAATCCCTGCTCTGTTCAAAAGTTAATGTAATTATTTGACTACAATGACAACATAAAAAAATCAATAAGAGCAACACCAACAGTGAAAACTGTAGTTCAAAGGGTTCCCCAAAACTTAGCCGTATTGTCCTCTGGAAAAAACGTTTTTGGATTCAGCTCCTAGTAGCAGTGAAATTAAAAATTCTACAAACTCAAGTTTTAGTTAACCTACTATTTGAAAAAGCCAATATCTGAAAAACTATTTAGGTTAGGTATAGGGAACTCCAATATGAAATGAAAGATAATTGAATTTTATATTGCTCAGACCAAAAAAATACAGAGTGTTCTATTTGAAATAACAAAGTTATTTATGTCCGAAATTATAAAAAGTGACAATGATTTTTGAACATTCTGTATAATATTGAGAAACTGGTTTTATCGAAATCAATAGCCCAAAACCTCTTTCATGCTTGGTCAGAATTCGCAGGGATGATTTCTATACATTTCGATGTTATTTAGTTTCCAATTTTACTTAGCGTTTTCATAAAAAAAATCAATAACTCGAGAACGGTTATAGTTAGGTACATAGTACCTTTTATGAAATCATATTATTTTTTCCTGACCTATTCAAAATTGTAACGAAATACAGGGTGTTCCATTTGAAAAAACACAACTTTGATATGTCACACTTTTTTGAGCCACCATGTAGACTCCAAAATAATTTCCTTTTGCAGCCTTAATCAATATACATATAATAAAATGGAGAAATCTTCGAAAAAATTATTGGTTTGGTTTACAGGGACCGTGTCGTATTTTAATCCTTGTGCAAATTTTTTTCCTTGTTTTTAATTTTCTCAATGAAACATAATGTTGTTTTTTTTTAAATCACTCTGAATCTTTGTGGAAAGTGAATTGATGTTACTCTAATCTCTCGACGAAATATGAAACTTTCTGATTTCGAAATATTCAAGTTCTCATTTCTAATATAAGAATATATTCATTACAGAACAGCCGTCGACAATTTCAACTGGTTCTTCCTGACATGGATGCGTAAAATATGTTCTCATTTTAATTTTATTTGATTTTGCAATGAAAAGTTGAGTTAATATATTTTTTCTATTATATTGATCTTTCATTACTTTCTCCTACAAATATCCATCCTTATTCGCCCCTACTGTATTGAAATTGTCGAAAACATATAGGTGTTCCTTAAAAAAAAATACTGAATCAAATATCAGTGACTGATATCAGCCATTATGGATTTTTTTCTACTTTAAACTTCTCTCAATGAGGTATATAGTGCTATAACAATTTCTGAACTTGCCGAAAAATGAGAAAGGTCTAATCCATCCCTACATTGTATGATCAGGTCTATTTCGAGCCGTGTATTGCTTTACTGCCCAGCCGAAATTCACTTAGAGTTTCATAAAATATATCCATTTATAATTTGCGAGACCTTAAAAATCTTGAAAAATTTCAAGAAATATTCGAGTGCTTGACTCACACAAATTTTGAAGTAATGCCAAAACTATTCCATTACATGTTTCAGCGGCCTGTTCACGCTATTATAAAATATTGGAAGAATATTGCCTGAATATTCCATAAAATATATTTACGAAGTATTGCTAATATCCTTCAGAAATATTTCATGGAATTGAAAAGGGAAACATTCTCAATTGGATATTGATAAAAAGATTTCTCTGTGAATTGAAAAATCCACGATAAAAATGAAGTTATTTTTTGTGAATATCTAACAGAAAACAAATATTTTCAACAAATCAATTTCATGGAATATTCTAAAAAAATCTTTTTGAAATATTTCACAACATTTATATCGAATATCACGAAAACATTGCTTACAGATTTCATAAGATATTTCTCTGAAGTATTGCTGAAACATTTCAGAAATATTTCACGATAAATTTCATTCAAGCACATTAAAATATTGCAAAAATATTTCCTGAAGATTTCAAACCAAAATGCCTGTGACCTCACAGAAATCTTGCAGATATATTTTCTAAGGATTTCAGGAAAAATTTCCCTGTGAACTTTCAAAAATCTTGCAGAAATATTTAACGAAAGATTTCAGAGACCCATTTCCGTGAATCTTGAAATATTTCAAAAACCTTACTATAAGATTTTATGACAAATTTCCCTGTAACCTTACAAAAATATCACAGGAATATTTAACCAAAAATTTCAGTGTCCCATTTTTGCCAACGAGAAATATTGCAAAAACCTTTTCTTAAGATTTCAGTAGAAATTTTCATGTAACCTTTCGCAAATCTTACAGAAATATTCAATGAAAGATGTGTCCCATTTTCGCGACCCTTGAAATATTGCAAAAATCTTCAATAAAAATGTTTCCGGAAATGTTGCAAAATCTGTATGAAATTTTTCATGAAATATTCCAATGTGAGAAAAAGTCGGACATAACTTTATTTCCTAAATATTTTAATGAAAGATTTATTAAATATTCTCACCTTGCTGACAAATATTCCATTAATATTTCAAAAATATTTCGTGCTGTGTGGGAAGGCTTTGACTTGGCTGAACAAGTTCAAAGACGCGAAAGCAAGAGTACTGTGGAGCACGTTGCGGGTAAAGAAAATCAGTTAGCTTATTTCTTGTCACGGAACCCCGGCGGTAGCCACGGTGAGGACCTCGATGACGATATGGATCGTATGGGGGTGCCACCAATGAAGGTTAAGCTGGACTGTAAAACCGCTGTCAATATGGTCGAAACACCCTACGAACTTGCTATTCATCGGCAACTGGGTGATTCTGAGACACGTGGAAGAATCGCGAGGTTGCGTACCTGTCAAGAGGTCGGACCTCGTAGTATTACAGACAGAGATCTGATGATGGACTTTGTGATAGACAAAGGAGTCTTGTACTACCGCAAGTGAGAGTGTTCGTATCTGTTGAATGCATTACAGAAGTTCTGCCACTGTGCGACCGCTACTGGCGAGAGCCAACGTGGATAGACAGTAGTGATACGAATGCATGTAACCAAGCATTTTTGTTATTAATAGAGACTTCATAAATTTCTAATCAATGTCATTGTAGGAGGAAAATAAAAAACATCACCTTGTGCATAAAATTCAATATTACAACAAACTACAGTCCACAGCAACAGCACACAATTCTGTCGGTAAAGTGATAACTCAAATTCCACCCGCAGAAGATTCAACATTGGTCAATTCGAACCGGATCACAGGCGACAATCTGCAATCTCTGGCATCAAGTCGATCGTCAACAGCAGGACAAGCGAAAGGTTACAGTGAGCAGTGATTCCATTCCCTTTTTTCTTTCCATATTCTAATATCCCATATCCTATTTCGTGACATTCAAGCATATTATTCATCTGATAAACTCAAACACATGTCATAGCTAGCCATCTAAATGGCGGCAGACAGACTAAAAACGTTAAAAACTCGTAGGAGCTTTTCAAAGGGTCAACAGACTCGATTTGCTAGTTTTTTAGATCGAATGAAGGACGAATCTGACAGGAAAGTCACCGAAATTCCATTGAGAATCGGAAAACTGAACGAATGGTCCTGAAGGAAAGGTTCCAAAATAAAAAAATCATCATAAAAACACATTTGAAAAATATATTTGAATCAAGTAACGTTGAGGTTATTTTTGGGAATGGGAAATCGATACAAAGAACAATTAATCACCGACAATAGACGACTCCGTCAAATTTTTGAGTGATCGATGCAATCTGTTGGAATCTATTGACAACAAAGCAGGTCAAATACAAAACCAACATGTCATTGCGAACAAGAAGTCACACGACGAGTCACATTCACAAGTATCAGTTTCTACTGTAAAAAACTCAAATAAGTGCTCATTTTGCAAAGGTATCCATTTTATTTATCAATGTGATAAATTCAAAAAATTACCAACCACATCGCGTTTAAATGAAATCAAGAAGTTGAAAGTTTGCACTAACAGCTTGAGTGAAGGTCATTTCTCTTAAGATTGCTCGGCTGGTTCGTGTAAGATCTGTAACAAAAAACATAATACTTTATTACATATTGAAACTGTACAAAATCCAGACAGCAATATAGCTGTAAACGAAATAAATACAGTAGAAGACAATGCCAATTCAAGGGTGAATATTAGTGCAAACGCGAATAGGAATTGTTTCGAAAAGGATGTACAGGGTTGTTCAGAAATCGGGACATATAGTTCAAACACATTACATTCAAAAACTCGAGTAAGGAATAATGATTTCATCATTTTATCAACCGCAATAATTAACGTTTATGACAATAAAATGGGACCTCACAAGTGTAGAGCCATCTTGGATAATGGCAGTCAATCGTCTTTTATCACACCCAAATTATGTGAGCAACTCAATCTTTCATATGTTAAGGTTACATTTTCTATCATGGGAATAAATTCTGCATCATCCAACGTATCCTATAGGGCAAAGGCAGGAATCAAATCAAATACTTCCAACTTCCAGACTTATATACAATTTCTAGTAATAGACAAAATAACTGATGATCTACCACAAATTCGTTTCGACGCTTCAGCTCTGGATATACCTAGTGGTATTGACTTGGCAGATCCCGAGTTCAACGAGCCGGCGGTAGTTGACATGCTATTAGGTGCCAAAGTATTTTTTGATCTTTCATCGACAGGACAGATATGCTTAGGAAGGGGCAAGCCAACGCTTCAAAATCCTAAATTAGGTTGGTTGGTGTCCGGAAGCGTAAAAAACATATCGAATCAACAATTCTTGCAACTTAACGCGATCAGACCTTTTGCATAAACAGTTAGAAGCTTTTAGATTGATCGAGGAAGTCGATAAAAAATATGAGGGATATTCTAAAGAAGAGTTAAAATGTGAACGACATTTTGTACCAAATTTTAAACGAGACGACAATGGAAGATTTATTGTTAGATTACCGACACGAGAAAATAGAACATCGTTACAAGACAATACTGATCGAAGTATTCGAAAATTTTACGCTTTGGAATAAAAAATGTCACGCAACTCAGAACTCAAAGTTCAATACACTAACTTCATGAATGAATATTTGCAACTCGGACATATGACTCAAGTCAATATGAACACAAATAACGAAAACTTGTTATTTTATTTACCACATCACTACCAAGTTATGCGTTGTATTTGATGCTTCCGCGAAATCAGAGTCAAATTTATCATTAAATGATATATTATTAACCGGTCCAAGTATACAGGAAGACATTGTATCAATTTTGCTAAGATTTCGAATGCACAACATTGCTTTCACCGCGGATATCGGAAAGATGTATGGACAAATTCTCGTAGATGAGAACGATCGCGATATGCAATGAATAGTCTGGCGTTCAGAACCGACTCAACAGCTCATGCACTATAAATTGAATACGGTTACTTATGGGACCACGTGTGCGTCATTCCTTGCGACTAGATGTCTCAAACAATTAACAATCGAAAATCATAAAAAATATCCGAAGGCAAGTCGTTCCATAGAATGCGATTTTTATATGGATGATTGGCTCAGCGGAGCAGAAATCATTGGAGCGCCAAAACATCTAATGCTTACGGTAAATGAAATTTTATTAGAGGCGGGTCTACCTCTTAGAAAATGGGTGGCCAATAATCCAGATATCCTGGAAGAAATTTCCAAATGTGCTCATAATTCACAATATCTAGTGAGCAAAATCCTAAAACGTTGGGTATTTTTTGGAATTCGACAATGAATTATATTCAATACAAAACCGAACCTAAAATTTATTATATCATTACAAAAAGGAATATATTATCAATCGTGTCACAGATATTCGACCCTTTAGGTTTAATCGGACCTGTCATAATAATGTCGAAAATGATTACTCAAAATGGTAATTAACAATAGGTTGGGACGAACCTGTTCCAATTGAATAAGCTGATATGTGGCTACGATTTTACAATAATTTGAATTTCATCAGTGAAATTAATATCCCTCGACTCATCAAATTGGAATCTCATTTCCAAATGGAATTAAATTTTTTCTCTGATAGCTCTGAAAAGGCATATGGAACATATGCTTATCTATTAACTAAAAATGATGACGATATATAAGTTCGGTTAATATGTGCAAAAGCAAGGGTGGCACCGGTCAATGTAGTCTCCTTACCACGTTTGGAACTCTGTGCTGCTGTACTCTCCGCGCAATTATCGAAAAAGGTTTCAACGTCATTAGAAACGAACATAAAGAATATATATTTTTGGTCAGACACTACTATCGTACTGTCTTGGTTGGAGTCAGATGCAAGTCAATTCAAAACATTTGTTTCAAACCGAATCGCACAAATTCAGATTTTAACATAAGATAAGGAGTGGTTACGCGTACCTTCCAAGCTCAATCCAGCCGATTTGATCTCCTGTGGAATTCTTCCTCAACAACTTGATCAATCTTCCTTGTGGTGGGAGGGTCCATCCTTCTTAACATTGGATCGCCAACAGTGGCCTCCTGAATTAACGCAATTTCGTGGTAAATTACCTGAAACATAAACAGTAGTGTTGATCAATATAAGCGAAAAAACACAAGGTAGTATTGTAACACTTTTTTCGTCTTTCGACAAGTTGAAACGTGTCACTGGATACTTACTACGTTTTATACACAATTGCAGAGTTGGTGAAAAACAGAGATTAAGTGGCAATCTTACAAACAAAGAAAATGAAAATAGTATAAGAACGTTAGTTAAAATAGTTCAGAACAAATAATTTTTGTTAGAAATCGATCATCTTTCGAAATCAAGGTCAGTTCATAAACATAGTAAACTATATAATTTGAATCCTTTTCTAGATGAGTTTAGTATCATCAGAGTAGGCGGTAGATTAACAAACTCAAATCTGAGAATCAACAGAAAACATCCAATGATCATTCCTAGTAGGCACTATTTCACGTCATTGGTAGTACGTGACGAGCACACGCGAAATCTACACGCAGGTTGTCAAGTCGTTTTATCTAACATAAGAGATACATTTTGGCCACTGTGTGGTAGAAGTACAGTGAGGCGTGAAATACAAAAATGTGTCACATGTTTTCGTGCTAAGCCTCGGTTCATAACGCAACTCATGGGAGACTTACCATCTCCAAGAGTGAACCATTTTCTGTATGTGGTATATATTATGCTGGACCATACATCATAAGGGATAGAAAATTACGCAACAGGAAGGCATATATTTGTATATTTGTTTGTTTTGCCACGAAGGCAGTGCATTTGGAATTGGTTAGCGATTTAACTTCTGAGGGTTTTTTGAATGCACTCGAGCGTTTTGTAGCAAGAAGGGGTATTTGTAGCGATATCTACTTTGACAACGGTTCCCATTTTGTAGGGGTTTATTGGCATCTCCAGGAATGCAAAGCAATTGTCAACCAATCGAAATTTCAAATTTACATAACTGATTCAAAAATCAAATGGCATTTTATACCACCACGATCACCACATTTTGGTGGACTATGGGAAAGTGCTGTACGAGCAGCTAAGTTTCATCTCAAGCGTGTTGTTAACAATGTTAATTTGACTCATGAAGAGTTTTATACCCTACTATCCCAAATCGAATCCATCCTCAATTCACGTCCGCTTTGTCCACTCACTGAAGACCCTGATGATACAGCCATTTCAACACCAGGACATTTTCTGATTGAAAGTTCTTCAGTGGCTCTACCGGAACCTGATTCACTAGCCATCCGAAGTACTCACACGTCTCGGTTCAATCACTCACAATTGCTTGTACAACAATTTCAGAAAATGGTCTAGAAATTATTTGAATACACTTCAACAGCGCACGAAATGGAGCGTTGGGAACGCACCTGGACATCTGAAGAATCGAATAATAATGATTGAAGACAACGTTCCTCAGCAGCAGTGGATACTGGGAAGGATTACCGAAGTGCATCCAGGGAAAGACAATTCAGTGCGAGTGGTGTCCGTGAAAACTGGTAACAGCATCTTAAAACGTGCTGTAATAAAAATATGCCTGTTACCAATAGAAAAATTGCTCGTCTCATTCTCTCAAACATTATGAGTGTTTCTTTTTATTTATTTGAAAGTCACTCCTTTCAAGGGGGGCTGTAGGTTCGTATCTGTTCCATGCATTACAGAAGTTCCGCCACTGTGCGACCGCTACTGTCGAGAACCAACGTGGATAGACAGAAGTGATACGAATGCATGTAACCAAGCATTTTTGTTATTAATTGAGACTTCATATATTTCTAATCAATGTCATTGTAGAAAGAAATTAAAAAACGTTTTCTTGTACGTAAAATTTAATATTTCAACAAACTACAGTCCACATCAACAGCACACAATTCTGTCGGTGAAGTGATAACTCAAATTTCACCCCGCAGAAGATTCAACAGAGAGATCAAACTTCTATTTTTAGCGAAGGAACTACGCCAAGATATACTGGGGTATTACCATGAACACCTAACGGCCGGACTCCCAGGTCAAGTTGATACTCTGGGAGCTGTTAGACAGCACTACTGGTGGCCGAAGCAGGCCAAGTATGCCAATGCTTTTGTTCGTGGTTGTCTTGTGTGCCAAAGTACGAAGGCAAGTCGGCACCAGCCCCATTACGGCCGATCGCAGCAGACCGGCTCTGACAAACCGTTCCATTGGACACTTTGGGGCCATATGCAAAGTCGACCCGAGGAAATCATTTTATTATCATATGCATAGATTTGTTCAGCGAATGGGTAGAGACAAGATCCATCCCTGCTGCCGATTCTGACGAGGTAGTAGGCTTCTTAGATCAGGAGATCCTGGCCAAGTGGGGCTGCCCAGAAGTCATCATCTCAGACAATAGCTCCATTTTCAACAGTGACTTATATCGAGGTTACTTGGGGAATGAGAATATCCATGCGACATTTCCCCCAATTTATCATCAGCAGTCCAATCCAGTTGAGAGACGAGTTCAGGAGTTGAAGAAGATTCCCCGAACCAAATTGATCGATCCCCCAGAACGGGAATGGGAGCGACATTCAGCAACCACAGTGTATGCGTTGAGGAACCGCAGAAATGCTGTCACGCAGGAAACTCCTGCGGAGCTCCTGCTGGGATATACCCCACCTCGCCCAGGTGGGAAAACCCGTAGAAATCTTCTTACCGATTGGCAGGCCCGCATTGAACGTACAAAACGCCGTCAGGCTGTCTATCAGAAAAAATTGTTTCCTGATTGGGAGAAGTCGCCACCACGAAAGTATTAGGTAGGGGATTTGGTACTGAAGACGAATTCCGGAAGAACAATGACGGGTCCCCATCCTATCACGCAAGTGAGGGGACGGGACAGTTATAAAGTCCAAAGAAATGACGTTGAATACATAGTCCACGTCAATGATAATAGGCCGTTTACCAAAAGGATTCTGCCGGATGCTGTGGGGCAGTATCCAGATCAGACAGACCCTCCTGCAGACGTGGGGCAGGACAAAGCGGATGTTGCCGATCAGGGGAATCATGAAGTATATCCGGTTGAACAAGTTACGGATACTCCTGAGGCCGAAGTAGGGTCCACAGTGAACCCCGTTACGGTTGCAGCTGAACCGCCTACGACAACAACTATCGAACCTCCCATCCAGAGTTTGGAGAGATCGAAATTGGGCGATGCATCTCAGATGATGGTCCACCCACCCACGAAACGTTGGAGGCGATCCTAACGTATCGTATGTGTCCCAGTTAGTCACGAGGAAGTTCTTTCTAGGCCATATTCTGCTGAGAAACTGCCTATCTTGGGCAATGCATCACTGATGGTGGTCGACCCACCCACGAAACATTGGAGGTGATCCTCACGTATCGTATGTGTCCCAGTTAGTCGCAAGGAAGTACTTTCTCAGCCAGATTCTGTTGAGAGTCTGTCCAACCCATTTGTTAATCCAGAGGCACCTGTCATCGCACAGGACCTCCCCAAAATTCAGGTGTCACCCAAACAGCCCGAAGCTCCACCTCTCAGACGTCGTTCTCGCCTGGTAGCCATTACTTCCACTGACGCGTCTCCCTGCGAACCAGAAGAAAGAAAACCTTCTGAGCCACCACCCAGTTAGAATTAGGACTGCGAGTGAATCCTCCGAAGACGAGGCTCCCAGTCGAACCTTCGTTGTTGCCGCTATGGTCCATCGAAGTGCCGACGATGAAGCATAATATTGTATAGGGTATCAAGAATGAGATATTGTAACACAACCGATAAAAATGTTCCGAAGCAGACGACTCCAACAAAATTAAGTCTTTTCAACAGAAGGGTGTTACGAAAATCGCTATTTTTGCCGATTTCAAAAAATAAATTCAATTTTTGGTCCATAATACGTTTCTAGGCATTCTACTATATGTACTAGATGAGGGTAGAGGAGTATCTTTGTAGGTATTGCTCAAGGTATTATTTTTTCCGGTACCTTGGTGAAAGCGGAAAAGTAATTTCTGCAATTAGGGTTGGGAACCCTTGATTTTATTTTCCAGTTCGGACTTGACAATTGAATCAGATGCGGAATTTTGTTCAGAACAGAACACCAAATTGTGTAATCTTACTCAAACTTGGAATCTTGGTTCCCTCTTCCACGTGGAGTACCATACGCCTATACAAGTAATAAGTAGAATCGTTTAATTGTTCACAGAAATATGATGATAAAAATGTCAATCCGTGGAAACAAATTATTTTATCTGCATCAAATCACAAAATCCATGTACAAATTATTTTCGAATGTTTGGCGCCAGTCAGACGCCCCTGATCGTTAATATTGCATGAAGACGATAATGGCCTCACCAGTGGACAGGGCATCTGTTTTAGATTTCAATAACAGCGGCGCTAAACACCGAAAATTTCGGTCTGAGATCGGAGGTATTTGTTGATTTGTCTTGAGGGTACTTTGACGAAAGCTCCATCACATCACTTGGCTTCGATTTTTTTTAACTCCGCATCTGCCACTTCCTAATTGTATCTCCAAGTGGGAATTTTTATTGAGAAAAATTGTTTTTGACACAACAAATAGAAGGATTCACAGCTACGATTACTAGGAACGGCGAGGGGATTAGCGGAGTGCTATTCAGTGAATATAATCGAGTCGAGGTTCGGCGCGTCGCCAGGAGATTGAAAATTCGCAGTTGTGTATCTACTAGCTGTCGAGCGAGCGTCGTTTCACCTGTGGACAGGCCCGGAGTGAGAAATAGTTCTGAATGTATTTTTCTGCGACTTTCGGCTAGGATTGGAGACTTAATTTTGAGGAGTCGCCTGAGGCATCGTATTCTCGAGGACTGGTTTGGCGTATTTAGTGTACCAATCATTCTTCTCCTTCAGGCTGCTAATCTTTGTATTTTTAGAAGTTTTTCAGATCTGGTATGGCGATAGAGTTTAAGTGGCAGCTCAGGGATTGAGTGGGGTAGCTATTCTCAATAAATCTAGCGTGGCATTATCAGATTAAATCTCTGGAGGTTTTCTGGAGGTGTCTGGGCCCACGAGTTCGAAGAAAGTCCTCCTCTCAAGTTCTCTAGTGGAAGGCGGCTCAAATCGAGTGATCCGACTTTCGAAAGAGAGCTCCTCGGTCAAGAGACCTACCCCAAAATATCCTGCTTCGATTAGGCAACCTATTTCTATTTTTCTTTGTGATCAGAGGTTAAAAATCAGAGTTCCTAGAGTCAGGTCGGTCTACGTATTTTTTTACGCCTCTGTTCAAATTTAGAAACCGTGATACCCTTCAAGTCATTCCTAGGCTTGTCCCTTTTGAATCGATTTAGTATGGATCGCTACCATCTGCGGACCCGTTCAACAAAACCACAACGAGAAGCACTCAATATCACAGCTTCACATTTCGATAAAGATTCCCTAGACCAAGCTCGCGAAATGGAGAAATCATTTTCTCTTCAAACCGAAACCGATGGGGTGTTCAAGGCTGCTGTTCCTTTGAAAAGAACTCCTGTCATTTGCAACCTTGGGCCAACTGTCACAAATTTCAACTTTATTTAGTGCGGGTAATCATATTTTTCATGAGGCCGTAGGTTCCTCAGCTGGGAAAAATTCTGACATTCCTGTCAGTCGCGGTGCTATCCCGAAGGAGCGTGACTTTGAGTGTAACTCCCGCGATTTGTCCGTGCCAGCAAAATTATACGGAATAACAAATTCCCAAAATGATCAACTATCATTTGATCGCGAACTGATGGAAGAATATAATACCCTGCGCTCGCGAAGGGTGGTAGAGGAAAATTTTAATCCACAAGAGGGAAAAGAAGCGTTCCTCCTCGTGTACAAAATTTAATCACAGAATTGCATAATCTGAGTTTTGTTTCATTGGCACGCAGCCAACATTCTGAGACCGAGAAGGAGTAACAAGAAAGAGGGTTGCTCAAAGATAAATTTACTGATATTTTCGGCCCACTTCAGGACTACGAATTGAATTCGAATTCGAATTCAAGGAACAATTTCATTCAGGGGGACACCGGACGACGACGGCGAAGGAGACGACGACGACGAAGGAGTCGACGTCGAAGCGCCAAATTGCGTCTAACGGTGTCATTGATACTTTTCAAAATTCCGAATCTAAAAATTTCAATTCTTTGCGAAATCCTGAGGCCCGTGCGGAGTTTTTCTTCAACTCCATTCCAAAAAGGAAGTAGAAGTGGGAGAGAGAGAGAGAGAGACGGGCCGAGTGAATGGGGGGATGAGGGGCTCTTTTCTCAACCTGATTTCGGCCAACAAATCCATAGAGACAATTATTTTAAAATTCAGTCTCAAAAGCCGGCAGATTCTGAAAGGCAGATGTCATTTTGCGGAGAGCGAAATCCCTGTTCAAAGCAAGGTGGGAGGTTGGTTGGTTTCCGGGGGTTTTGTGAGGATGAAAATTACCTGGAAAGGAATCCGGATGCTCGGTTCACCGGTTCAGGTTTCGAGGAACCCAGGGAGAGGTACCTGCGAAATCCAGAAGCGGAAGGTAACCCGTTGGGCCAATATGGGGGGTTTTATTGGAGAAATGCACATTTACCAAAAGTTAGTAAGAATCAAAATTACCCTATTTCAGAACAAATGATGGCTTTGTGTCAAAAAGATATTTTTTTATTGTTTTTTTGAAGATGTTGAAACTGAGATTTTTGTTTCATTAGGTTCACTGTTATATATATATATATATATATATATATATATATATATATATATTTTATAGTTGCCGGATATGTTTTTTGATATATTCAGTCGGTAGGCAGGGTTTCTTATGAAAGATGGATTTCTGGTATTGTAGTGATGAGTATAATCAATCTGTTTGTGTATTTCTTGAGGTACAATTTATATTAATCGAGTGGGCAGCGGCATGAGGCCTAATTTGGTAAACCATGGCCAGTAGTGCTTTCTATATCCTACCGTAGCCATAATTCTTATGGCTTCTTTTGTTGTTTGAAAATGTTGGTGGCTGCACTTGAGTTAACCCAAAAAATAACACCATAGCTCATTAGAGAATGAAACAATGCGAAGTAAACTGTTTCCAGCATGAAAGTGCTGCTGATAGGTTGCAGTAGACGTGACATGAGAATTCTCCAAAAGTTGAAGGCTTTGGTCAAATCACAAATTGTTACAGGAGTATGGAAGCTCTTTCCAAAGCCTCCGACTATCTCATTAACAATTTCAGAGACAGCGTTGATGGTTGAGCGATTTTTCCGAGAGCTATATTGATTATTTGTCAGAAATATGTTGTTCTCAAAATAGGTAAGGCGTCGTTGTTTCAAAATTATTCCAATAAGTTTGTAGAAAATCGATATAATCGATATTGGTCGGAAGTCACTTGGGGCCGTGAGATTGCCTGAAGATAGGAATTCCTCTGGTGAGTTTGAGGGAGTCGGGAAGAGTGACATTCGTCAATATAAGATTTATTAGTGTTGTTTATGGATTTAAAATGATTCCAGACACCTCTTTGAGTCTCGACACTTTGAGTCTTTCAAGGTGTGTGGAGATTTTTGAGAATTTCACGTTGAAAGTTAAATGCAAACTTATATTGAAGTGATAATGTTATAAAACGTGATACTAATAATTATCATTTGACTAACATCTTGTTTCTTCGTTATCAGTGGACTTCTTTTCTGCTCCTTCTAGCAACGGTCGGAGCCTTGGAATGCGAGTTGTTTTGCCATGGAATGCGACTCGTGCGATATTTAGTGCAACATAATAGCTTTCTCCCGCCCCCCCTTGAAACACTCCAAGGTTTCATTACGAAGTCACAATTGATTTGGAAGAACGCAGAACCCAATAACTGGACGTTTTATTCCACTCGTGACTGTTTTGATGGTAACAGAACATATGATGCCCAGTTTCCATTTCATGAATGGTAATCCATCTTCTTTGATATTTGTTCCATCGGGACCAGAAGTGCTGGACGATTTGTTGTGTACGTTGAAATCTGGAGAATTGGTATAGCGAAGGTATAGATGTCAGACTTTCTCCTATCAGGAAGTGTGCCGAAATGAGGCGAGTTAGGTCATTGGGATCGGTTGTCATGGGGTATAATGGCCGGGAATTGAGACACGCTTCTATTCGACATAAAATAGTTTAAAACTCTTCAAAGGTTAAGGAACCGTTACCCATCATTCGCTTCAAATGATATTTGGTTGATTTAACACCGGCTTCCCAAAAAATACTACCAAAATGTGGAGCACTAGGAGTAATGGAACACCACTCCACACCCTCATTTGCGAGTTGTCTTGTAATGGGATTTTCGAAGGAAACGAAAAAAAGTTTCATTTCGTTATTAGCACCTACAAATGTGGTACCATCATCCGAATGTATTTCAACGCATTTATCCCGCCAAAAACCATTCAGATGTGAGGTCACTAACGACTTCTAAATGTATAGCCCTAGTGGCTAGACAAACGAAGAATGCAATATACGCTTTAGAAGTTTTTAAATTTCCACCCTTGCTATCACGTATTAGGAGGGGCTCCGCGTAGTCCACTCCAGATATGGAAAATAGACGCGATGACGGGACATACTCTTGAGATTCAGCTGAAACATCTTAAGCAGTTATGCACAACCTTTTCAACTGAATTTCGACCAGACAATGGCCGAAATATCTCCCCGATCGAAGCCAGAAGAGCTCTTGGCCGGCTTGTAATAGTCTGATATTTTTTTGATGGACAATTATTGTAGTCAAATGACCCTTCGGGAAAAGGATCATAGGGTGCTTCTTTAAAAATCCAAAATTAGATTTTTCTAATCGTAAAATGGATTGGAGCTCGACAGTTCACTCTTTTTATGTATCGGTTTGGATTGTGACAATTTATGATAATCATCAGTGGAATGATGACGTTGTATTATTGAATTAGGAAATGAAGTGATTCAAGTTCAATTGTTGCTAAAGAACCATTGAGTTCAATTTCATTTTTATGTTTGATAATATTCAAAAATACTAAAAAATATGCGAATATTCGTTGCAACTTCAGTATTGAAGAGTATGAATCAATGATAATGAGAACATATGCAATGAAATCATTAGATATATTTATCAATGTTACAGCTTCACCACGGATTCCTGGCAATTCAGCAGATGATAGTTGTAGATGTCTCATTGGAAGACCAGCTTGATTCATGCTGTGTAATCCATGGAGGACCATGAAACCAGAGTTCAAATTTCGATAAATCGAGTGCAGTCAATCCGCGTGACGATATGTCGGCGGGATTGGCATGAGTGCTTATGTGTTTCCAGGCTTCGGGCTTTGGAAGATTCTGAATATGTGCTACCTGGTTGGCCACAAATATTTTCAATGTGTAAGGAGACGTGTTGATCTACGAAATATATATTGTAGAGTCACACCAATAGAGGATGTTATCGACATCAGAAATACACAATCGCATCTTATCAATAAGATCAGCAGCAAAAGTGCCCCGGACAATTCCAATCTAGGAATAATCAAGAGTTTTGATGGTGCTACGCGAGTTCTAGCACAATATAAATTGGAAGTGCACCCAACGATTCTCTTCAACGGACGTATACGCATGCTCCATATGCAGTTTTTGAGGCATCGCTGAAACCATGAAGTTGTGTTGGTGCAGGATCGGGGCATGATGCTTGTCGAGGTATTTTTATTGCATTGAGATATCGCAATTGGGATTGATAATCTGACCAAGTAGTATGTAAATTATTTGGAAATGATTCATCCCGAAGCAACTTGAGTTTCCAAAGCTCTTGAAGAATGAACTTTGCTTTTATAGTGAGGGGTGAGAGTAATCCAAGAGGATGTGTGCAGTTAATGATAAAACTTGACGTTTCGTAATTCCAATGTTGCTCTGTGAAATATTGATGGAGTATTGCAAAGAATCATTACTGGATTTCATAATAATCCGAGTGTTCTACATGTTGGAATAATAATCAAAGAAAAGGTGTCTGGCATTCGAAATCCATTTTCACAATGGAAATCCGTGAGAAAGTAGAAGTTCTGTAATATTTTCTTCAATGTACGTGATTTTCTCGATAGTATGAGCACTTGTTGAAATATCGTCCACATAAAAGTCATGCAAAATAATATCAGCATTTTGGGAAAATTTATTTATATGACGATATGCGATTTCTCGCAAAGATCTGATCACAAGAAATGCTGAAGATGCTAATCCGTAAGTTATAGATTTCAAGACGTACACTTCAATATTACCTTCAGGTTTGAAACGCCATTAATTTTTTTGGCAATTGCATTTTTCCTCGTTTATCAAAACTTGACGGTACATTTTAGTAATATCGATATTCAAAACATAATTGTGTCATCGAAACCTCAACAAAATAATAATCGGAATATCTTGAATACTTGGAATACTATCATCATAATGTCATTGAGAAAAACACCGGACGCTGTTTTTGCCGAATCATCAAATACTACTCGAAGCTTCCTGGTAGTAGAGTTGTCATTCAATACACAGTGGTGTGGGAGAAAAAAGCCCGTTTCCTCCGTCTGACGTTTAGCCAATGTCATAAGTAGATATGCTATACCACTACGAGCCCACTTGAGGGTGGGCTCGTAGTGGTTGGCTATACACGGTCTCTCCGGGGCTACTACGACGGTTCTGAGAAAGCTGGTTTGGGGGCTGCCACTGGGTTGAGATCATCGGTGAGGATGGTGGTTCGTTGTAGGAGGGGTTTAGGAAAAAATGGTGTAGGATTATGAATTGGTGGGTAGGTGGGTGTGTGTGTATGTGGGCAGGAAAAAAAACTGGGGGTAGTGGTCTGTGATTGGTCGCAATGGTGGCAGCCGTGTTGTGGGTGGGAGTGTGAGATTGAGAGTAGGGGCAGGAGAATTGTGATAGGTCATGTCAGTGGTGATAGCCGTCAACCGTTATTCAATAGCCAAGCAGCAGCAGCAGCCATCTTGAAATGGGAGTGGGTGGGGTCTCACAGTCCGTAGCCACATTTGTCAACCGCATCCAATAGCTGCATTCATCGACCGCATTGGTCGGCCGTCAACCAATAGCCTTTTTGTTCAATTGAGGAAGAGAATGGCGGCGATTTTGGATACATACTTTGTTGTATGCAAATTATTGTGAGCCGAAATAGCTCAGTTGGGAGAGCGTCCACCTGCGATACAGAAGGTCCCCGGTTCGAGCCCAGGTTTCAGTACAAAATTCGTAGTTGATAGAGATCGTTCGTCGTCAAATGGGCTGAGGGCGATTTTTCTCTCTCTGAATTGAGATGAAGTTTTTCAATTCTGTCTGAGGCCAAAACTCCATAATCCTCTGAACTCATATACATTGATGCAGGTTCATCTATATCAACTATGATTTTTTTTCGAAGGGGGTCAGCGCCTATAGAAACCCTCCTATGGAACGGCCATGACACAACCAACAAGTCGATGCAAATCTGAGCACTTGTTTCAACATCAGCAGTATCGTTATCAGTTGTTTATTTAAGCGGCCGGATGTCGGTATCCTTTGTTCATATTAACAAGATGAAAGAGAATGCAGCTGCATGGTTTGACTATGGGATAACTTGAATATAAGCGCAAAACCTACCAAGGTCAAACACGACTTGAATAATATTTCAAAACTTTGCCAAATATACAGGAAGGATCAAAAGAGTGTTGGGTGGGGGGCAGCGGAGGAAACGAAAGAGTATATATTGGAGTTTTTTGTGAAAATGATGTCAGTTGAGTTGAGAAGGAAAACACTCTCAATTGAATATTGAATAGAAAGATTTTTCTGTGACCAAAGTTCATCTTCCAGTCGCAAATGATTCCACATCTGATTTCATGAAAATCCTGTTCATATTTTCAACAAATCAATGTCAGTTGAGGTTATGTCGTCGTCGATGGCAGAGCAGTATTCACGAAAATTGGAGCAGTTTTGTCAAAAAGTCAGAGCTCTGAACGATGAGTTGCAGTTTCATGAAGAAAAACGAAACGTCACAAGAAAATTCAAAGAGTTGAATCTCAGCACACAGCCATTAACATCGAAATATGATTCAAATGGTAGTAGTAACTTTGATTCTGAACACCATTTTCTACGTAAACGTACCGTATGATGATGATGATGTACGAGGAGTAGCGTTTCTTCCGAAGATGGAGATAATCAGTCTTCGATTCCATTGAATCGAACAGCAGGACATCAAAGGTTATTCTTCACCAGAGACTTGCCCCCCGAAGTCGACACCATCGGAAAATATCAGCTCAAGTTTGAAATGAATGATTCTACAGGTGCAGTGATGCCATCGAGAAGTAATCCAGCGGCAGCAGTAGCGATGACGTCATCACCGCCACCACCACCACCAATACCCTTGGAATATGAAATATATGAGATTTTTATGCTCTCATGTGTTGTTATAACCATAATGTTTTTTGCTTTGGCGAAATTCCTATCCAAAACTGTAAAAAGAAGCTTGGGATCTTCATGCAATGTCAAAATAAACGAATAACCTGACTTTTATTTCCAGACACGGTGTACGTGACGTAAGCGACGTATACCGTGTGGGTATTAGAGAGAGAGAGATATCTCTGACGGTTTCCCCTCTTCGTTTTTCATTTCAAACTTGTTTTTTTTCAACTTTTTTTTTCTCAATTATTTTTTTAACTTTTTTTCTCAACTTTTTTTTCAAGTATTTTCAACTTTTTCTCATCTTTATTTTCTCAACTCTATTTTTTCAACATCATTTCATTCAATTTCCTTTCAATTGGCTACTCAACCCCACCTGAAAGAGAGAAAGGTGATGGACAGAAACACTGAAATACACACATACATATTTATCTCAAATAAAAACAATTCTGAAATGAACTTAATTTGGTAAGATATATGTACATAGCCATATGATGATATTGGATGTTCCTCTGGGTACACATAAACTCCCCGCTATTGTGGTAGGGGCAGTGGACCAGGGTGGGCTTGAATTTCTCTGCCGGCCATTGACTTGAATCATAATGAGTCACATCGTAGATTTCAACTCAGTGTGACAAACCCATTTCCAGCAATTTTTCTTTGAGGAAATCGTATTTTTGGTTTCCTCTTACTTAAATCCGATCAGCATGGTAGAATATGTGTCTCAGTAGGATGTCGTCCATTAGCATATCATGCACCGATTTTTTCAAATATCGTACGGTGCGATGGTCTTGGGCATCCAGGTTAGTATAGGACACAGGTGTCTTGAATAAGAAGTTGTGTCGCTGGCTGCCGACAACTATGGACACCTCCTTTGGATAGGAGGTGTCATTGACTTGGAAGGCTTGAATATCAACGAATGCGATACGCATGATGGCTGGATGACTTATGAATGAACTATGCCGCCGCCGCGCCGTAGTGATATATGTCAGGCTTCTCATCGTCTCGGAGAGGGGATGATATTCCATCAAGCAATAGTGAATGATGATGCAATAGACACGAGTCCCATCGGTGAATCCCTAGCTAGATTTGATATCCAATCGTAGGTCAACCGTATCGGATTCCATAGTTTCTTCCTATTTTGAACAATCGATGACGAATTAGGCACGGTATTTGAAACCAAGGTGATCCAAAGGTTAGGACTTTTTCATGGAATTTGTATAGCGGCCGAGAAATTCCGTATAGTTGATATGCGCTTCGGCATAGCGATTATTGGCGGAATTCAAGTGTAGACGTTCGTTGGGTCAATATTTACCGTTCAAAGACAAACGGATATTTTGAATGTTGAAAGGTGGTAGGATCGACAGAAACGTTATCTCGTACATTAGTTTGGAAACACATGATGATATAGCGTGGCGTTCCAACACTGGTACTCGTCTTAACCGAACATATTTCACGTTGAGCATTTTGCGTAATCGATGGCCATTTGTTCAATTCCCATTTTTGGAATATTATCAATATAGGTATGTCTGACTGTATCGATTTTTCATTTATTTCCGCATTAGGAAAAACGTGTGTGACTTTCAATTCAATGCTATCGATCACAATTCAAGCCGTAGTTGTTCCCACCGCATTATTACCTGCCTTACGTATAATGACGCAATCATTGTCATTTCGGGCTCTGACCAATGGAAGAGTTTGTCGTCCACACGTAATCATCGGATAATCGTTGGAAACATTGACAATATGTCAGAGCGGTAAGAGAAGGCTGAAAGAAGTGTCATATCCATTCAAAAAAGGCAAATCGGCGTAATTCCAGCCACCTATGGCCAAATGCTGAGAATAATAGGGCTCGACTGGCACTCACAATTCTCGGATTTGGAACCGATTCAATTTCCTGGGCGCTCTCGCTATAAATGCGAAAAAGAAAGCACCTACATTAGGGGCCAATCTAACGTTACCTCCCCCATTATTTAATTCAAGTCTACCTTCTATCAGTAGCAGATATGAACCCATAAAACAAACGAGGTCACCTAATTGATGCAGAATTCTGCGATATCGTTGCAATTGAATCCTTTCACGAACGGAGTATAAGTTCTGTATTCGGCCCCACGAATGGACTCATCAAATTTCGGAGACCGTTACAAATCAAAAATGGGCGCCGACATGGAAGCATCATCGTTGCCTCTTCTTCTTTTGAAGCTCATTCTGATGAATCAATCTCAAACCGAGAGACCGGAGAAAGGATTTATTCGAAGGGGTTATCTGCTGCTGCTGCCGCACCACCCGTTCGCTCAAAGGTTTCTGCAATACTGACGCCGTGACGTCTCACTTACCCCTTCAATTACTACCGCTGCCTCTGCCGCTACCACTGTCTATAACTAATCCCTTTTCGCGACTCCAAGTTCCACTACCAAAGTACTTTTTTCCCATTGAAAATCCACAGGCCTACCGTCTTGATCGAGCACCAACACAGTAATGTTGTGGATTTTACATTGCGGTATGACAGGAAAATAGAGTAAATTCGAACGTTTTTCGTCAATCGCGTAACCGGGATCGGAAGCTATGGGAAATTCATAGATCGTATGCGCAGGCGTGTCACCATTGAAGGCTCCCGAAGTAATACTGCACTCGGAACGTAATGTCGACACCTTTATTATGTTTACAGGTAGATCGGAAGAATGCATTTCGTTCGGTTGGAGCACCCTCAGACAAAATCCCAATGTAACGCCTATGCTATCCGTCTCCACAAATGAAATGGCAAAGTATTTACTGATTTCGAAATTTAACGTTTTATTGTTGAGTTTGAGAAAGAAAGCGGTTTCAAGGGTATCTCTTTCTGTATGAACGCCTCAATATCGGCAATTTCATAAAACACCCGCCGAAATTCAATGGTACGCAACACGTAAAGTCTATCGTAATAGCGGAATTTTCGACATTTCTCAATGTTTGGTGTGGTATTGTATGAGTGAAAAGATCGAAGCGCTAACTCATACTCTTTTTTTGCATTTAATTCGATAGGGGTGCGTGGCAAAAGGAGAACACATGATTGTGACTGTTTACTCTCAGCAACAGCGACATGATAACAAATGACACTACCGCCGCTGTGACAGCATTCAAATACACTTTCAGTCATACTTTATTCATTCATACATTAGAAATTTCAAATAGAGATGACCGCAATTTATTTCATCATCAGTCTGATATTCACGATTGGAGGAAATCTTGACTTTGCCGCCACTGCCACCATTCAAATATCCGACCAATTCCAGCATCGGTTCCAAATTCTCAAACGAATCGAAATACTCTACTTTGCTGTTGGTTCTTCTATAAGGTACCCAATGAGTGCCACTGTTTCGTGACATGTCCATGTTGACGATGGCACATTCGTTCTTTCGAAGACTGCTGGATGGCAGGGTGTCGCCCATAAACACGCCTCGAAAGTGCGGAATTTTCAATTGTTTGGCATATCGCACGGAATCGATGTCGTGCAGCGCTCTATCGAGTAGCTTTATAGGGAGTTTTTCATTTTTTCAATAAGAGTCCATAGCCACGTTCGGCATTCTGCCCCACGTACAACCCCTCGCCCATGGATTCCATGGCCTTGTAATGACGTTTATCCCCTTTCAATTCATTTTGGGTATCCTTAGCATCCACGACCGTTTTGGCGATGGCTGGTGCTTCGCCGCTCAGTGCGCCTAGAGCGCTAAGGCCGGCAAATATCAGTATCAGAGAAAGACACCACCTGACTTTGCTTCGGAAGGTTTTATGCGGGGTACTTTGACTCGTAGTTTTCCACCCAATTTCTTGATGGCTTAGGAGATAAGCTTCGAACGAGAGCTTGATTATGTTGAGCACACCAACATGAAGACTGACGTCACAGCGATGACATCACTAGTTATATAGATTCCAGCTGAGGTTCAATGAGGTGGCGGTCTATACTCATATCTGAGATTGAGGGTAATTGAGGGTAAATTGGGGTAATTGAGGGGCAAATAAGTGTGATTGGGGGTAATTGAGGGTGAATGAGGGTAAGTGATGGTAAATGAGGGTGAATGAGGGTAATAATTGAAGGTACATGATGGTAAATGAGGGTGAATGAGGTTAAATGAGGGTAATTGAGTGGCAAATGAGGGTAATTAAGGGTAACTGAGGGTGATTGAGAGTAAATGGGTGATTGAGGGTGAATGAGGGTAATTGAGGGTGAATGAGGGTAATTGTGGGTAAATAAGAGTGGTTCTTATAAACATGATTGATGCAGCAGCGAGTGTCAGTTATATTCGAGACTCCGAAGCGTAAACATGTCCCTGCTACCTGATCCCGACTGTTATGGTAATTATGGCAATACTTTGTTCGGATTTAAATATCACATCGGCGGAGAACCTATAAACATTGATAGTGGAATTTTGAAATTGGGTCAAGACTCTTTCGAATTAACACAAGGTTTGAAAGAACTTCTAACCAAAAAGAAGCCAATGAATTTAACAGATCAATATATTTTCAATTATAGGACGATTCTGGTGCTCACCAATGCTCACCAAAAATCCAACTGAAAACTCAACACTAAGAGGTAATGGAAATACCCAAATATAATTTTCAAATTGTTTCCACCCAAGAGAACATGGAGTCCAAAGAAGGGCGAAGGACTGAGAAGGCCAACTAGTCAAGAGAAGATAAATAACGATCACCCTGTAGATTCAGATCAGAACAATGGAGATCGTTCAACAAGAGCACATGCTTCTCATCGAGAATTTTGACGTTTACGAAGTGGGGCATAGAGGCGGCGGCGGCGGCGGTGGAGGTGAAAGTTAACATGGCAGCCTATTGCCAAATTCCTTCCGAACCGTTATCTGTGGTCCTAGCGGATCAGTAAAAACAAACCTTATGGTATTGCATGAAAAAGGGCCCAAATTCGTAAATATCTACGTCCATTCGAAATCCCTGAATCAGCCTAAGTATCAATTTTTCGAGGAAGTGCTGAGCGGTATGGATGAAATCGACTATTTTCCGTACAGAACGAATTGGTGGATCGTTTGAGACTTTTGATAGCCAGTCAGAGGGCTGGAAATGATTATTCACATCAAAACGAAATCGTCGTCATCATCAATGAACTTTGTGAAGCCGGTATAGTAGAGTGATGACATGCGCATTAGGCTCATTTGCATCATGAGTGTCGAAAATTCTGTCATCGTTCGGGTGGTAGTGGTGGTGGGGGACGTGAAAGGGAACTACCGCTGTTGTCTCGTAATCCCTCTCTACCGCACACCCCTGGAGGCGATATCGACATGGATGACTTGGAAATATGTAATTCAAAAGATCCCACGTTTCATAGTGATGCGGCTACCAAAAAATACGTGGACATCACTGGGTCTGAATTAAAGACTCAACTGCAACGCGACGTTGCCACATCGGCTGAAACCTCGCTAAAATATATGAACGATGCCATTCTGCAAACGGAAAGAATACTTCGTAAACACTATGAAGGAATTACGACTCGCGTATCTGTACAAGACACGGTAACATCGGACACCATCAAGAAAATGGCTGCCGATATGAAACTCGATTCGGATCGACTGCATCTTTTGGAGGGTAAAATGACGGAATTATCCAAGCATCTGTTTGAAATCAAAGAAAGAATGAATACAATGTATTCGCACGATATCGAACATTCCCCTTGAAGATGTCGAAAGCTCAAGTCGTTGCAGAACTCCATAAACCAGCTGGGAAAAATTATTTTCGACGACCTACGGCAATCAAAGGCTTGGCCGATCTATGGCAAATGGACTTGGCCAAAATGATGATGTTATCCTGAGGAAATTATTATGGTCGACTGTTTCTCCAAATTTTTGTGAACTCGTACGCTAAAATCCAGCACGGATGAAGAAATAACCAAAAACTTTCAATGATATACAGGGTGAGTCAGAAGTACTTTGACAAACTTCAGGAGGTGATTCCTCACAATATTCTAATATGAATTGTCCAAATAAATATATGTCCGGAAAGGCTTCGTTTCCAAGATACAGAGTGTTGAAGTTTCATTTTTATTTTCTTTTTTTTTCAATTATCTTTCGAAAGGCTGACCTTTATTGAACGAAAATTGGTATTGAGAGGTTTTTTGAGGTGTCAAATTTGAACCTGATGTTTATTATTGCAACCGTTTCCTAGATATTTGGACTTGGAAATTTCAAGTCGATTATTCGGTAATCGATGCGTGTTGAAGTTATTACCATTATTTTGCATTTTTCACAAGAATGCCTAGGAAATGAATTTGACGTTTAAGTAGGTAGTTTCGGTTTTTTGTAGGGGGCACCACCTATTCTATTCATTTATACTTGTTTGAAACAGTTATTTTTGTATCAAGGGTGCAAAATCTCTATTTGTTTCAATGAAATTTGGGTTTAGATCTGGGGACCTTGGTGCCCACGCCTGGTTAGGTCTTTCTACACCCCTACCGATCCATCGATTTGGATAGACAGTGTCAAGGAGTTCCCTGGCTAGAACGCTAAAATGGGCCGGAGCTCCATCATGCATAAACCACATGCGGATACGCATTTCTAATGGTACATTCTAAAATAGTCCCGGCAATTCATTTTCCAAAAAGTTTCTGTAAGTTGCGCCATTCAGTCGGAACGGAAGAGAGGAAGGACCTATCAAGTAATTATCAATTATTGCTGCCCATACATTCACAGAAAATTGATATTGATAATGTATTTCGATAACTGCGTGCGGATTTTGCAGATCTCAAACATGGTTGTTATGAAAGTTTGTGAAAGCTTTTCGGGAGAAGTTTGTCTCAACCGTGAAGAGTACATATTTTGAAAATTGAGGATTTCCAGCCAATTTTCTCAAAAACCACTGACACATTGTGATGCGATGGGGAAAGTCTCGTGGCAAGAGAGCTTGTACCCTTTGAATATGGTATGGATAAAATTGTTGATCGTGTATAATTCTCCAAACTGTGGACTGAGTAGAATTGACAGCTCCAGCAATTATTCTTGTCCTGTTTCTGGATTCTCCTCGAGAGCGTTCAAAACAGCTTTTTCTAATTCTGGGGTTTGGACTGTTCGTGGTCTTCCAATAATATCAGCTGCCCTCTCAAAGCTACCCGTTTCTGCACAACGACGGTGGAGACTGGTAAATGTTGGAGCTGAAGGCAGTACTCAATTAGGAAATCGCTCCTGGTGAATACGTCTTGCTTTACGCGCATTGCCATCCGCAAGGCCATAAATGAAATACATATCGGCTAAATGAGCATTATTGTTTGAATAATCCATTTTTTCAAAATGAGTGTTTTAAAACTTACAGAAACATTAACAAAACAACACAACGTTTAACTGTCACATAATATGTAATAACCAAAACTACTTACTTAAACGTAAAATTCAGTTCCTAATCATTCTTGTGAAAAATGCAAAATAATAGTGATAACTTCAACACGCATCGATCATCAAATAATCGATTCGAAATTTCAAGTCAAAATATCTAGAAAACGGTTGCTCATAGCGACTCGTAACAGGAGTAGCTTTTTTACGTAGATATAATAGGGGAATTGATATTCTACTGAAAAATGTGCTAGAAGTACGTTAAAAAAGTTATGAATCTTCAAAAAAGATAAAGACGTGTCGGTGGCGCCCCCTACGAGTAAGAGCAATAATAACATCAAGTTCGAATTCGACGCCCCAGAAAACCTCTCAACACCAATTTTTGTTCAATTAAGGTCAGTATTTCGAAAGCTATTCGGAAAAAACGAAAATGAAAATAAAACTTTAACACCCTTCATCTTGGAAACGAAGCGTTTCCGGACATATATTTTTTTGGATAATTCATATTAGAATATTGTGAGGAATCACTTCCTGAAGTTTGTCAAAGTACTTCCGACTCACCCTGTATTGGATCATACGAAACGGTGTCTGAGAAATCTACAATTCGATCATGGTCATCAGATCGTTGAAGTCCCAATTGTAAAAATACTGTAGTTTGAATGGTACATACAAGTGGATAGACAAACTGCCGGAAATCACGAAAAACTACAACGACACCGAACATACAACAATTAAATTCAAACTGAATGAGGTGAACAAACAGAACGGAAGGCTTATTCTTCATCGAATTTATCGAGCGAATCGTTGGGGAAAATGCGTTGAACCGCGAAAATTCAAAGTGGGAGACATTGTTCGCATTTCCAAGACAAAGCATATTATTCAAAAAAGTTATTCGGCCAATTAGATCAAAATCGTTCGTGTTCAAACAGGTTATCCAAATACCTATATGCTTGAAGATATATACGGTACGCCCATTGAGGGGGCCTTTCACGAACAAGAATTACAAAAAACCGTGAATCCCGACATCTATCTCGTGGGAAAAGTATTGAAAAGATGAGGAAAGGAAATGTACGTTGAATGGCTCAGTTTCGATGACGCAATAGTTCAGCAGTGGCGACGGCGGCGACAAACTGTGACATGTCTGGCGTGGGTGGTAGTGGTGAAGGACGCGATATCTATTCATTTAGCTGCAACGAGACGGCGTCAGTCAGCAGTCGTCATCGTCATCACCATGAGTCAAGGCAGCGCTTATTGTTCGAGCGATATGTCAACCATAACGTACGCCAGCCCCATTCCACTGCAAACACCTGAAAATTATAATCAGCAGCTCGACGACATGTTGGAGATTAACGAAATGGCAGCAACATTGGAAGACCACTACCTATTAAAAATCTCCTTTACCAAAACTGGCTATGTGCTGAGAATTGGATTGGCTCCTGCGAAAACTTTTGGTGTTGCCATTATTCCGTCCGTCCGTCCGTTGTACCAGTCCACGAAAAAATCGTTCAGCACCTACGAATGGAGCCTGTTCACCAAACAATCGGCAACCCTTTTGGATGACTTCTTTTGGAGCCCTCCACCCCGATATCCTCCCGATCAAAAGGACGATGTGGAATACTAACGCAAACAGTTTGGGAAGATTGCAAATGGTTCGAGTGGAAAAACACGGAGTGAACTTCATTCTCGACCACGATGAAGCCGAACAGCTATCACGAGTCCATCAAAGCTTGGTGTCCGATCGAGTGGCCATGTTGGAGAATAAAAACTTTTGTGCTCATTATCATAATATAATTGAGGGTATGAATACATTTTTCTTCGATCAACCGCAAGAATTTTTCGGGGAATCGGAACTTTTCCAAAAACTATGTGAACTTCCAGCAGACAATATGATGGCTAATGCATTGGGAGAATACATTTTCTTTTATAGAATCAAAGTTGTGAATGATTTATGTCTTCAATAAATGTATGTAGATCACAATGTTTC
Source organism: Gonioctena quinquepunctata (assembly GCA_018342105.1). Taxonomy (NCBI): domain Eukaryota; kingdom Metazoa; phylum Arthropoda; class Insecta; order Coleoptera; family Chrysomelidae; genus Gonioctena; species Gonioctena quinquepunctata. The sequence goes on along the minus strand of JAFIRS010002845.1, from coordinate 70,428 downwards.
TATCTTTTTTTCTACATTTTCCTCTCTCGTTCAGGTGAGGTTGAGTTCCCATTGAAATGAATATAAAAAATTCAATAATGTAGAAAAAAAGTAAAGTGTGAAAAAATAATCAAAGTGGCGTTTTTTATTCAATAATCAAAGTGGCTGTGATGTCACACACCTCATACAACATGGCTGAGGCTGACGTCACGGCTTGGTCTGTCACATCTTCATAGATAGCAGCACTGTCACATAGCATTAAAAAAATAACTCTCATGAGTGTCAGAACTGTCGAATGTCACTCAAGATGGCAGCACTGGCACAAAACGTTACATGTCACAGACTGTGACGTTACACGTCAGCTTTCAACAGTCTGTGACAGTTGGGTGTTGTAGAGCTGCTCCCTCATTCGAAGTTTGCCTCTTGTTCGGAATGGATGTGTATGGAGACAGATTAGCGACATTTCCAAATCGCCATCACCCGTATCCCAAAGGAAGATTGGCCAGAGCTGGATCCATTTATACCCAGAGAGCAGATATTGTTGTGTGTCCGAAATGTCGAGTTGAAGGATTCGGATGGCAGTTGGAAGATGATGCTCAACTTGATCACTTCAGTTGGAGTCCACATTGTGGGTATTTCACAGAAGAAGACGCTGCCACTCTGATAAGGCGTAGGCGGCTCGAAGACAGTATTTCACCCAGAGACGAAGTAACATCGTACACCAACATCTACATGTCGCCTACACTTTTCTCTGAAGAAAATGCCATCGACAGAAGGAGACATAGTCGTTGCTGTCTCAGAGAAACGACAGCAACGAACAGACCTACCAACCATCCTCATCATCATCGTCGTCGTCGCCAATGTCGTGCAAAGTATGTTTGGAAAAGGACATGAACGTGCTTTTCATCCATGCGAACACTTGGCCTGCTATGCGGAATGCTCCATGAAATTGGACAATTGTGCTGTGTTCAGAGCCCCAATTCAATACCATTTGAAAGTTTTTGTATCTAAGAGAGATGATTGAATATATAGAATGTTAAAATTGACTTGTGTATTTTATTCATTGTCTCACCCCACACACCTTTGAGGTAATGTTTGGAAATAAAAGTAAGGTTAGAATTCCCCCCACCTCATTTGAATTTTGAGGTTATGTTTCCTCCAAAAGTGAGGTTATGTTTGAAAAAGTAAGGTTAGAATCCCCACCTCATTTAAATTTTGGGGTTATATTTTCTCTGAAAGTGAGGTTATGCCACACACAAAGAACGCTGATGACGTCATCGTTTCTTATAGAGGTTATGTTTTCCCCAAAGTGAGGTAAGGTCTGATCTATTTGTTTGAGACTCGATGACGTCATCGTTTTTTGACTTGTTCAGACAAGTCTAGATAAGTCTGAACTTGTCTGGACTGATCTCTCTAATTCAGGAAAACGTCGAATGAAGTGATGATAAAGAGCTGCCATCATTTAATTCGAAGTTTTTCTGTATGATAAATAAAAATCAAAGTCGATATACACTCATTTTATTGATACATGATAGTTTTTCCCGATTAATTGTCTATATACATCATCGCATTTAATTTCGTATATGAGAGAATCCGTATCCGTGTACATCAACTTACACTGATTGGTCTCGAATTTTTTCATTAATAGTGAAAATCGTAAAAACAAATTTTGGAAATATCTAGAATAGCCACACCGATATAAAGGGGTTTATTGAATAGCAGTTCATTCATTTCGATAGCCATGAAGTTTTCATCGAAAATGGTTCGATTGTAGACTTTCGGACTACTTATTGAATTTTTTCGCTCCATATCTACCTTTCCTCATTTATTATTCGTTTTTCCGAAAATACTGTGTATGGCAAATTTGTAGTCATTTTTGCCGAAAAGTGATTGTTGCTTGGGCGCGTAATTTTGTATTTAATTCAATGTAGAGCTGCAGCCATGCCGATTGTTTGAACTGCAATTTTTCTGAGAATAAGACCATTTTCCAAAGCTTGTTTCAATACGCGGTAATGTACGACATAGTTTTCCTTTTTGTACAGGGTGGTCATTAATTTAGGTAATTTTGAACCTGGAGGAGTTCGATGTTCCGCACAAAGTGGAAAATCTTTGTGATCGTCGTGTATTCCTTCGGGGTATTCCAGATCCACTTCGAGGATATACCCTGTATCGGAAGTATCCGACACCTCCAGAACATTCGAATTATCGAAATCATCGATTCATTTGAACCCTCCAGAAGGCAAATACTTCCTTATAGCCTATTCATTGAGGTTGTTCACGTGCAAGTATAATAAATATCTGGAGGGTTGTTGAGGATTATACCTCTCCCCCATATATTTATTATTCGCTTGAGAGAATCGGTTACAACACTGACTCATACCGCTCCGAATTCCTTTTTCTAGAAACAAAAGCATGCCGACATCCTTGATAATTTCCAACTGACAGTTTGTGTACTTTAACATGCATGACCACGAATAGCCTCGCATGGTGTAGTACCAAGCGGGGTCGAGTCCATAAGTGTCGTGACCCAATTGCTGAAAATTCTCAAAGACGTCACATAGTAATAAAATATCGGTTTTCATGTATAAGTCATAGTAGTTGCCCAGTGTTGCCAAATCGAACGATTGCCACACCTTCTGGGCATGTTTGTATTCATGCTCGGAGATATCACAATCGTTCAGCTGATTGTGGAATTTATCGACATCTGGCAACGATGTCATCTCGAGTTCCTCTATGGAATCCACTCAGTCATAGAGGAATACCCCTTTGCGCGTGATTGGTGAAAATTGTTCATCGTTTAAATTTTGACATTCACGCTTCGAATTACACAGATCTTCCACTCTGAGCGTGCGCACCAACTCGTCCAGGCTTACGCCCATTAATCTAAAAGAATAGATGGAACGAAATTCAGAGTCTGTCTGTTCGTCGTATTGTGTGGAAGATATATATTTTCCTTGTTTATTGCCTCGTTCCGCGATATTTCGAATAATGAAATGGCTGTCATAGCCGCAAAGATTATGGGACACAATGGGAAGTACAAGGGATTTTTTATAATTGAGGGTACATGGGTTTTGATATGCCCATCCTCTTAATTCACCCGTGAAATGGTTATGGTCGGCTACAATCATCTGATCCTTTTGGAAAGGTTTTTTGCAAATATGACAAGTTGAATCCGCCGCCAATCTAATGGAATTCACAGACATGGGAAGGATTTTCTGAATTTTTCCTTCAACGAATTTTGCAATTGATTTCAACTATTCCGCGAACCATTCCATGGAATCCAAACCTCGATGGCTATCGTAATATGACTGGGTGTCATTATAATTACATTTGAAATATGAGCCTGCGCCATGGGGAATGTGTTTTTGGTAGTTCGATAATTTGGACTTGGTTTCATCATCAGTGAACGGTTCCAAAATTGATTCAAAATTGGCATATATCTTTGTGAACATAATCTTTGAACTCGACATGGTCATCTTTGGGAAGAAAATTTTGTAATGATTGGCTTTTTCACAATCAACAGTATGATTGTCTAATTTTTCCTGACTACGAAAATAATTTAAATATCTGTCACAACTGAATTTTTTTTGACCATCCTCACTCATTCGGTAATTGACTAATCGGGAAAGGTCTTTTATCCAACAATAATGGAATTAAATGTCTGTCTGTTCGTCGTCAGCGTCCTCGTCAATTTTCGGCGGTGCCTCGTAAACCCTTATTGTTAACGCCCGATTCAACCGTGTGCCTACGCCCATGGAAGGGGAACAATAAAAATGATAGGATAGTAACTGTCATAGAAAAATTATATTTCAATATATTTTCTTGTCTTGTCAGAACTAAAGGAAAATTAGTTTAATACACGATAATATTCAATACAGTCCATTATTGAAGTAAGATATGGTCCATCAAACCGATTGTAAATGAAAAGGACTAGTTAATATCAATAAGAACTTGACAGAGGTAGAAAGTGCAATTGTACAGTGGGTCACCGCGGTCGAGAACCCAGCGCCCGTCCTTGTCATCTTGGAAGAGTTGCATACCACTATTGAGCCATTGGAAGCAGGGGTAAGATCAGAAAGGAGGGTCCTCACATTCCTTTGTCTTTCCTTCAAATATTAGACGATTCGTATTAGCAAAGAGCATTGATTCACGTTGTAATTAAATCGTTGAAAATGGCCAATGAGGAAAAAATAAATATATTAAAAAGAAATATAGGCGGTTTGAAAGCAATGTTAACTATATTCAAAACGTCTGTAGAACGAACAAAAAATAAACCCTTTTTGAATGATGTTGATTCAATAGAGCTCATTCAGAAAATCGATCGAATTGAGCCTTTATTAGAAGATTTTGATCGGGTACAAGAAGCACTCGAATTTGGTACAAATAACAAGAGTGTCCCGCAGAGAAACCTTCGTCAAAGGGAGAAAATGATTGCGAGATTCATTTTTGACACAAAACGTGGAGCGTTTATCAAATGGTCGGTTTATGGTGTCGCTGCCTTTGAAAGAGTATGTCAAGAGTCTAGGAGAATCATTTGATCAACCAAAAGAGAGGCTTTGGGCACTAGAGCGAAATTTTTTGAGGAATAGTGGGTTCAAGTTGATTTTATGCCGGAATACCTAACTCTAGGGCACATGACCGGAGTGAAGACTTTTGACAAAAACTAAATCGCCTATTACATGCCTCATCATGGAGTCCTACGTGAGCAGAGCGTGACTACCAAACTTAGAGTATTATTCGACGCTTCAGTTCCAACAATTTCCGATATTCAGATGGTTGGATGCACTTTACAAAGTGATACTTCATTATTATCACTGAGATTTTGCCAATATAAATATATAGTATCAGGGTATATCGCAAAAATGTACCGTCGAGTGATGTAAGAACCATCACAAAGACCTCTGCAGCGAATAACGTGGCGCGCAAGCCGGTTAAGGTTTACAATTCGAATACCGTCACCTACGGTCATGCGGCAGCGCCATTTTTGAGTATCCAATGTACGTTTGAACTCGCAACTGGATGTGAAAATTCTATGCCGGAGATAGGCGAAATCAGATTTTATGTTGATGATTTTTTAGAGGGAAGCGATAGTCTTGAACACGCCTCGAACATCGCAGAACAGGTATCAAATGTTCTCAAATCAGGTTGTTTTGTTCTGAGAAAATGGTTCTCAAACGAACCAAAAATATTGAAACATGTAAAAAAATCAACTGAGCTTTTTTAACATTCTTATGTTTGGTGAGAATGAAAATACTAAAACTTTGACTTGGTCATGTGAAATCAGATTACTCGACCTATAAAATAAACGAACCAGAGAAAGGTTAATCTATAACCAAACGAATGATTCTCTCACACACTGTGCGAATATTCGATCAACTTGGACTTCTAAGTCCATGTACAATTATTTCCAAAATCAATTTACAACATTTATGGAGCGAAAAAATGTTATGGGATGATTGGGTTCCCATCAATTTGGAAAAGACTTGGTGTGAATTTTGTAGCGATTTACAAGTACTGAATAAATTGAGAATATCACGTCACGTTATGTGTATCAATCTCATCACTACTGAGTTACATGGGTTTTCGGATGCCTCAAATAATGCGTATGATGGATGCATTTATGTTAGAACAGTAGAGAATATTGGAAAAAATCACTGTTAGTTTACTTTGTACGAAGTCCAAAGTATCTCCTGTAAGGGTACTACCAACTCCACGACTTGAGCTTTGTGGGGCTTCAGTATTGGCGCGGCTGTCGGACAAAGTATTAAAATCTCTGAAGGTAAATTTCTCCAGATGTTGAGGATGCCATCTAGCAGTTTGAAAACATTTTTTTTTTGAAACCGCGTTAGTAGAATTCAATCATTAACAGAATCTCATGAATGGCGCCATGTTTCCACTACTCAGAATCCAGCAGATTTATCACCTAGAAGGTTGATGCTCACACAGTTATGTGACAATGAGATGTGGTGGCATGGTCCAGAATGGCTCAGTATGTCTGAGGAATTTTGGACAAAATCTAAAATCACAGTGGAAGACTTGCCTGAAATAAGATCCAGCCTGAAGGGTTTCGTGACAATAAATAAATTTCCCACATTTCTTTTCGATAGATACTCAAATCTAAATGAATTGGAACGGGTAACTGCCTATTTACTTAAAATAAAAAATGAAAATGATGGTCCCTCAACCTCATTGGAGATTACTAACGCAGAGAAATGCCCAATTAGAGTCTCTCAGGAGAGTTCTTTTTCTGTGAAATATTACAGATTTCAAGGTGAAAAACAGATTGACACGAAAAGCAGAATTTTGAATTCGAATCCATTTATGGATACAAATGGTATAATACATGTGGGCGATAAATTCGAATTACGAATTTTAAAAAAAGCATCCTATATTAGTTTTTTCCAAACACGCTTTTAGAAAACTTGTTATACGAAATGAACATATACGATTGATGCCTGCAGGTCTCCAACAATTACTTGCCTCGATCAGGAAAAATTCTAGTCGACGCAGGGACGTAGCCTAGCAAGGAGCACGGTACGCCAATGTATGGAATGTTACCATTTCAATACACCTGCTGTCCAACTCATTGTGGGAAACCTACCTTAATCTCGTTTGGAGTCCGGGAAAGTATTTGATGTGATGGAATACGTGGGACCCTTTTGAATAAGGGATAAAAAGGGTCGTGGATATAAAGTATCAAAATAAGCCTATTTGTCTGTTTTTCAACTAAGGCGGTCCACCTTGAATTGGTAACAGATTTGACTTCTGAAGCATTTATTCTCACTTTGAGGAGATTTGTAGCACGTGAAGGAGCACCACGACACATTTATTCTGACAATGGGAAGTGCTTCGTAGGAGCCACTGAAGAGTTGGAGGCGTTGGGGGAATATTTATTAATAATAATGATGACCTTCAAACATTATATACGAATATTCAGTGGCACTCCATCCCAGCTAATTCTCCACATTTTGGTGGACTCTGGGAGGCTGGGGAGGATTCGATTACAGGTGTGAATCTCAGAGTCCAATTCTCCGTTTCAGTGGAATTCGAATCAAATATCAACAATTTTGAGAAAACTATATCTCGTATTATATCACCACAGATCACTGATTATATACCAACACCACCTTTGCATTCAGCTGAATTGAATATTCCTAAGAAACTAACATTAGCCGATCCTAATTTTGATAAACCAGCTCCCATAGATTTATTCATCGGGGCTGATACATTTTGGGACCTTTTGTGTATTGGTCAGGTCAAACTAGGTGATCTTCTTTTCACTGAAAACACGACAGATAATAAATATACTCAAAAAGGACTAGAACAAAAAAGTCGAATCCGCAAAGCGGAGAGCCCATGGAGAATATATACTAGGATCTTCAAATATTTCCAAAGCTAGCTGGGAATGTATGAACTACGAGTAACAGAAATGAAAAAAGAAACCATCCCAACCAAATTACTCCTGATCAATTCAATGACTTTTTTGTAAATGGACAATCAAATCGTTACCTTCCTACTAAGAATATGAACTTATCAACTACAAACGTTTTTCTGCTTCCTGTGCCTTATTTTTTTCAGTTCGAAGTTGCAGAAGCAATTATATCCTTGTGTTGCACTGAATATCGCACGACTCGCATTCCATGGCATAACCCGCTTCCCAAGGCTCCGACTGTTGCTGGGAGAGAAGCAGAAAAGAAATGACAACGAAGGATCAAGACGTTTGTCAAATGATTATTATTACAATCACGTTTTATAATATTATAACTTCAATATACGTTTGCATTCAACTGTCAAGGTCACAACATTTTCATTATTTTGACAATCAGTTGAACAATAATTCGAATTCAAATATACGCTTACCACAACTGGAGCTACCAACATTCGATGGCAGCCTCAGTCAATGGTTGTGTTTTAGGGATTGTTCAAAAATTCAACAATTTCACTACTAACGACTCTCATAACAAAGAGAAGCCGCGGATAACATATACATAGAGTGGTTCGAGGAATTGGATATACGGGAGGCAGAATACAAACCGAAGCTGTGGTTGAGGTACGTGGATGACACTTTCATTATATGGAATCACGGAGATAAACATCTCCAGAAGTTCTTCTCAAGAATTAACAGAATCAGGGATTTGATCAAATTCACGATAGAAATGTGTGTGAAACAGTGCCTTCCCCTTCCTCCATGTGAACTTTGGGACAATAGGCAATGAAATACGCACCTCTATCTACAAAAAGAAGACAAATACGGGGCAGCATCTCAACTATAACCATCCGAGTTCGACAAAGAGAGGGATCGTGAGAATATTGGTAGAGAGAGCGATGGACATATGCAACGACGAGGAGTCACTCCCCGAGCTGAATCTGGATCTTTTTCAACTTGTCTTGGGCAAGATTCCTACTCTCTATTCCTCTCCTGTCGGTCTCTTTTGACCAACCCTTGCTCTTTCGGACCCCGACGCTATTAGGCAACGAGGACTAGTAGTCCTTCACTCTCCCGCCCCTTCCTTTCTCTACCGACGGAGCAAACCAGTGTTAAAAAACTCCCCAAGGTGTAACACCATCGCACCGACGGGATGCATGGCACAAGAGACAAAGTGTGACTTGAGCGATGCCCTGGATACCGGGCGATATCTAGGGGATCATAGCCTAAGCCGGGTATGGGCGCTCTACCCCGCCGGACTGTTCTTCGCACCGAACTCGTGGGACGCAAATGGAAGTAGAAAATAAAGAAAAGAAGGAACAGACACCTTTGGAAGGTGACCAGAATAAGATCAATGAAAAAAAAACCGGCTGCTGCAAGAATTCTGTGGGGGTCACGCAAACGACAGGAATTGATCTTACTCAAATCAAACCAAAAGAGACAAAAGAGGCAAGAGCAGAAGTCTCTGAACCTGAAACAAAAGAAAAACTCGGTGAGTCATTGAAGAAGACGATCGATCCGTTTGCTAGGAGTCAAGCGATTGCAAGGACCCCACCGAGGCACAGAGCACTCGCACTCGATGACTCCGATTTTCGGCGTCCAGGACGAGAAGACGAAAAGGAGAATATGCCAGTCAAGAGAAAGAAACCTAACGGAACTCCTACGCCAGAGTTAGCAAGGAGAAAGAAAACGCATTTCTGACTTTTTTGAAGAGATTACTCTCCAGGTTAAGAATTTCGATCAAGTCTTGAAAAAAGCATACAGTGCTACTCGAAAGTCCCCTTCCCCCCTCTTATTTTTGGAACGATTATACATAAACGAGTGAAATTTGAAAACTAAATATTAAAGGTTGTAAACTTCCCTACTAGTGATGATAGATGACGAAATCGTCAAAGATGACGTCACAAGGCCATTGTGACCAATAATTTTGAATGGAATCCTACCGCAAGCGACACCTCTTTTAAAAGGTATCGGAAAAACCTATTCAATGATACTAATTTTGTTTGTGTTTGTGGCAGTTTTAATGGCTCATTAGTAAACATTAAAATTTAAATTCCATTCAGTATGATATTAAATACAGATTTGAGAATCAGTATCTACTCGAACGAATTGCTCGAAGTGACTTCCATTCACTTCCTGACAGTGAAATATCCTATTTTTAAACTCTTCTCGTACTTTTGCAAATGTGTCTGCAGGAACAACCTCACATTCTGCAGCAAAACGTTGTTTTAAAACGTCAATATTGTCAGATTCAGTGGCGTATATCTTCGTTTCAAGGTACCGCCACAGAAAAAAATCCAAAGGTGTGAGGTCCGGTGATCGAGCCGGCCATTCCGTTGAACCTTGTCGTCCAATCCATCTACCACGATACTCCTCATCTAAATACCGTCTTAATGCACCGTAATAGTGTGGGGGAGCACCATCCTGTTGGAATGTTATTTCCAAATTGCTGAATTCATCTGGATTATCTTCCAAAATTTCAACGATTAACGGTTCTATTGCGTTTTGCAACAGCTCCAGATAAACCTCATCAGTTAAATTAGTATTTAAAAAAAGAGGCACAACGATGTGGTTTCCCAGGATACCTGCCCAAACATTCACCTTCTGGAGAAATTGGGTATGTGTTTCACGAAACAGGTGAGGATTTGCGTTACTCCAATACCTCACATTCTGTGTATTTACATTTCCATTAGGATAGAAAGTACTTTCGTCACCAAAACAAATTGTTTTGACATAGTCTGGCTGTTGGTTAATTTTAGTTTCCATATTTTCACAAAATTCCAGTCTCCGGTCTGGGTCGTCGTCTGAGAGTTGATGAACCATTTTTTATTTGTATGGATGAAATTTGTTTGTTTCAACACCCTGTGTACTGTACTTTGACTGACTTCACAGGTAGATGCAACGTGAGTTGTAGAAGAAGTAGGATTAACTATTACTTCTGCCAGTATATCAATTTTTTTCTCATCAGAAATTTGTGGTCTGCCAGATCGTTTCGCATCATTAATAATTCCCGTTGTTTCAAACTTACGAAGAAGCTCCCTTGAATAAGTCCTCAAAACGGGGCGATCAAGAAACCTCTCATTGAAAATGCGTTCTGCTGCATGAATATTTTGTCCAGTTTCACCAAGAATTAGGATCGCTGCTACTTTATCACCTAAAGCACGTACCATTTCGCTTCTTGAAGCACTCAAACGTCTGGCTCACAACAGTTTAACAAATTATTGAAATGCACAAAAATATTAAATACCAAAAGCTGCTAAAACAGCTTAACGTTCGATCAACAATACACAAATTATTAAATGTACAAAAACTTGGACAATTACAAAAACGTCGAATTAGGGAGACTAACAGAAATGTCAGCTTATTTGACAACTATCCATCACAGCTCTGCGCTTTTTTTTAAAAGCGAGTTGCCAAAACTGCCATAAACACAAGCAAAATTAGTATCATTGAATAGGTTTTTTCGATACCTTTTGAAAGAGGTGTCGCTTGCCGTAGGGTTTCATTCAAAATTATTGGTCACAATGGCCTTGTGACGTCATCTTTGACGATTTCTCCATCTATCATCACTGGTAGAGAAGTTTACAACCTTTTATATTCAGTTTCCGAATTTCACTTGTCTATGTATAATCGTTCCAAAAATAAGAGGGGGGGGAGGGGACTTTTGAGAAGCACTGTATAGACCGAAAAAAGAGTATTCGGGAATATGTAGTGAGTTAATCTTGCAAACAGAGGAACTCAACTCTTATGCACTCAAACGAGGGCCAGACGAAGCCACTTGTGGGACTTCCAGAGACGATGCACAAAAACAGCTGCTGAAACAGAACGACCAGCTACGAAACGAAATTGTAGCTCTGAAAGCAGCGGTAGCAATCAGTCAAGTACATCAGATAGCGAATACTACACTGCTTCGAAACAATAAAGAGCTGAGCCAGGAAATTGAACAACTCAAAAAAGAAATCACTGTTTTGAAAACAACAGCGGAAAGAGACCAAGAGATCCAGTCGAATACTGGAGGCAAATGCGCCGAATGTAAGAAAACACAACTGTTACAGCGCAGAAAGCGTCAGTTGAAACGAGATGAGTCCTTTACAAGCTTTCAAGCCGTAAGTGAGGATGACTGGGGAAGCGGAATGTTCGAGAAATATCTTACTCAAATGGGGTATATTTGGGGGCTCCATCCGATTGGGATATTATTTTCTCATGCAACAGTGATATCGAGTCCCAATATAAGGAAGTCGGAAGAGCCATAGAAAAGTTTGGTGGCAAACACATACTGAAAAACAAAAACAGGAAAGGAGGAGAAGTGGCCACACTCGGATTGCCCGATGCCAATGGAGACTTCAAACAAGAGGCTAGATGGTTACATTACCCAATACTCAGTAACTGAGCAACTTCCACCGATGACGACGACAAGTCTCTCAAAACGATCAAAGCACGGCTAATTAGTGACGGTAGATACAATGTCGCAATACCGGAAACAGAGGATATCATGGGGCTTGTGTCCACCCGCATGTTGCAGTTTCTCTTCTCGGATACACCCATCAAGCTAGCAGTGTACGAGCACGATCAGAAAAAACAACAAGGAAAGCGTAAATGGGAACAAAGTAAGCGCAACAAGAGCTCACAGACACATCAACTGAACGAAACAGGAAACCGAGACAAGAGGCTGTCATTGTGCGGATGGATGACAGGAGTTTTCCAGAACTCCTCCAAACAGTGAAGGCGGCCATAAGCCCTGGCGAAATCGGAGTGGATAGTTCTCAGAGTGAAAAATGGTTTGGATAAAGCACGCGTGCTAGGAAACGAACTTGGAGACAAGATATCCGGAGCAAGAACAACCCTCCTACCCACTTATGAGACAATACACATCAAGGGCATGGACGGAGTCACGACTGAAAAGGATATTGAAGCGGCTGTTTCCAGGACCATAGGGAATGAACCCGACACTTTTGAAGTGAGAGCCCTCCGCCCAGCGTATGGTGGCTCTCAAAATGTCACTCTCAGAATGAAAGAGTCTGACGCCAAGCACCTGATCAGAATGGAGACTATCAAAATTGGTTTGGTAGACTGCGCGGTGGTGGAAAAGAAACCGAAAACGCGATGTTCCAAATGTTGGGAATACGGCCACGCAAAATTACAATGTGAAGGTCCCGACAGGAAGAGCTTGTGCTACAGGCGAACCCAATGCCCGAATAAATCTTTCTGCATATTCTGCAAACAAGATGATCACCAGTCAGACAAACGTAGATGCCAGTTGAATAGGAGAAAGGACAATGAAACAAAAGAGGGCAATAAACCAAAAGAGGACAACGTACCAAAAGAACAAAATGAACATCAAAGTCCTTCAGATCAACAGCAATAGAAGTCGCCTGGCTCACGACATGGCACTGAGAACTGCCGAAAAGCTGGGCGTAGGAATACTTATCTTGTGCGAACCAAATAAAAATGCAATAGGGGGCAGAAGATTGGGTGATGGATGTAGACCTGAACACAGCAGTCAAGGTTACTGACCCTCGAATTTCACTTATAGAGCAAGGACAGGTTACACATATGTTGAAACCAGAGAATTCACCATTCTCAGCTGCTACTCCTCGGGAAACGAAGACCTAGAAAATCTTGAAACAACTCTCACCGAAATAGGAAGCATGATTATAACCGGCTACGAGAGGGCCATCATAGCTGGAGACTTCAACGCAAAATCTCTTCAGTGGGGTATGCCTGCTACCGACAGGAGAGGTCAAATCATGACCGAATGGATCGCATCAAACGACGTGATGATTGCGAATCAGGGAGCTAAACCCGCCTTCGTTAGGAGGGATTATGGCTCGATACTAGACCTAACTCTATCCACGCCACAACTTGCAGCCAACATCACCAACTGGAAAGTACTGGAAGAGGAATCTCTAAGCGATCATAATTATATTCTTCCTGAAGTTCTAGGAACAAGACAAAACCCAGCCATACCAGAAAGTATACGGAATTGCAGTTGGAACACAAACAAGCTCAACCGCCACAATTTTGAGCAGGCTATTCAACAAATCACGGAAGACATAATCGATACAACAGTTCCAGTTCCAGCCCCAACTACGTCTCATCACTCTACAATGATCTGGCGAGTCGAACTGACTTTCCTGATGAATGGAAAAAGGCTGCTTTGTTTGTTGCTCCTGCGGAAAGGAGAAAAACCACTGGATAACTCCTCATCATACAGACCGATATGCCTGCTTGATGTTGAAGGAAAATTATACGAACATATATTGCTTGGTAGATAACACAGCGAACTGAAACGCACCGGAAGTTTATTTGACAGACAGTTTGGCTTTCGAAAGGGCAGGCAAACAGTGGATGCAATAAATAGGATGATAACCATAACTAGAAATGCTGAAAAATACTCGCCTGGACATCGTAGGCTGTGTGTCATGATTACGATAGATGTCAGAAATGCATTTAATAATGCATCGTGGCAACTCATCCTTAACAAACTAAGGACCAGAGGTATAGATGAGAGTCTGATCAGCGTCATTGCGTCTTACCTCTCAAACAGGGGTTTACTTCTCGTGGAAGGGAGTGACAGCAGGATTCTCGACATGAACAGTGGTGTTTCCCAAGGATCCATACTGGGCCCGACATTGTGGAACATCTTGTACGACGACCTTCTAGAGATGGATATGCCTAGTGAAGCGGAATTGGTGGGCTTCGCAGACGATGTGGCAATGGTAGTTGTTGCAAAGAATGAGGAGATGCTCATGAACACAGCAAATGCAGGTATCCAACGGATTTGTAACTGAATGGAGAGAAACATACTGCAGGTAGCACCAGAAAAAACGAAAGCAGTACTGCTGACAAAAAAAAAGGAAGATGGGACCAATTTCTTTTAGCCTTCAAGGAGTAACGATAAATCCCAAAATTGCAGTAAAATATCTTGGGGTATGGATGGATACCAAACTCACATTTGTAGTGCACGTTACGAAGGTTATCGAGAAAGCGGAGAAAACGACCAAGGCATCATCATGCCTTATACCGAACGTAGGGGGGCATAGCTCCTCGAAACGCAAGCTTTATTCGAGTGAGGTCCACTCACAACTACTCTACGGTTGTCCATCATGGTATGAAGCAACAAAAAATAGAAAACTCGTGACCAAGTTCAGGAGCATTCAAAGGAAAATTACCATCAGAGTATTTCAACTGAAGCAGCTTGCGTCATTTCGGAAATACCCCCGATTGAACTCCAAATAATGGAGAGGAAGGGGAAATACTGGAACATATAAGGATTTGGCCAGGGCCCAACTGATGCTAGTGTGGCAAGAAAGCTGGACCAATAGTTCGAAAGGAAGATGGACCCACGTCCTTATTCCAGATATTGTACGATGGACAAGCCGGCAACACGGTGAAGTAGACCATTTCATCACACAGGCGCTATCGGGTCACGGATGCTTCAAAAAGTATTTGTTTGATCGCAATAGAGCTGACTCGAGCAGGTGTACCTACTGCTCGGAGGAAGATGACGCACGGCATACCCTGTTCTCCTGTATCAGATGGGAAGACCAGCGCAGAGAATTCTCACCCCATATTTAACCCAGAAACTATGATGGAATTCCTACTTGAAAGTGACGTGTCCTGAATTAACGTGTATGAAACTATCCGTGGCATAACAGAAGCCGAAGAGAGAGAGGAGAGACTGAGTCGAAGACTTTGATCAAATTCCAGAAGACAATTAAAATGACAAGCACAGCGTATTGAAGTGATGCGAAAGCGGATTCTGATACGCTATGCTGCAAACACTGAAGGAGAAATTTTATAGTCGGTAGGTGGTTCCTTAGGGACATAATCCGACACTGGCCAGCCGATAGAACAACAGGCTGGTGCGTCTTCAGAAGTTTCCCTTCAGAAGATTAATTAAAGATAGATAGATAGATAGATAGATAGATAGATAGATAGATAGATAGATAGATAGATAGATAGATAGATAGATAGATAGATAGATAGATAGATAGATAGATAGATAGATAGATAGATAGATAGATAGATAGATAGATAGATAGATAGATAGATAGATAGATAGATAGATAGATAGAACAGGGGTTTACTTCTCGTGGAAGGGAGTGACAGCAGGATTCTCGACATAAACAGTGGTGTTCCTCAAGGATCCGTACTGGGCCCGACATTGTGGAACATCTTGTACGACGACCTTCTAGAGATGGAGATGCCTAGTGGAGCGGAATCGGTGGGCTTCGCAGACGATGTGGCAATGGTAGTAGTTGCAAAGAATGAGGAGATTCTCATGAGCACAGCAAATGCAGGTCTCCAACGGATTTGTAACTGGATGAAGAGAAACATACTGCAGGTAGCACCAGAAAAAACGGAAGTAGTACTCTTGACAAAAAAAAGGAAGATGGGACCAATCTCTTTTAGCCTCCAAGGAGTAACGATGAATTCCAAAAGTGCAGTAAAATATCTTGGGGTATGGATGGATACTAAACTCACCTTTTCAGTGCACGTTAGGAAGGTTATCGAGAAAGCAGAGAAAACGACCAAGGCTCTGCAATGCCTTATATCGAAAGTAGGGGGGCCTAGCTCCTCGGAACGCAACCTTTATTCGAGTGTGGTCCACTCACAACTACTCTACGGTTGTCCATCATGGTATGAAGCAACAAAAAATAAAAA
Source organism: Gonioctena quinquepunctata (assembly GCA_018342105.1). Lineage (NCBI taxonomy): Eukaryota > Metazoa > Arthropoda > Insecta > Coleoptera > Chrysomelidae > Gonioctena > Gonioctena quinquepunctata. The sequence continues at coordinate 54,356 of JAFIRS010002845.1, read as the reverse complement.
ACTCGTGACCAAGCTTAGGAGCATTCAAAGGAAAATGACCATCAGAGTTGCCAGTGCATATCGTACTATCTCAACTGAAGCAGCGTACCCCCGATTGAACTCCAAGTAATGGAAGGGAAGGAAAAATACGCTGGAATAGATAAGGATTTGCCCCGGGGCCCAACTGATGCTAGTGTGGCAAGAAAGCTGGAAGAATAGTTCAAAAGGAAGATGGACCCATGTCCTTATTCCAGATATTGTACGATGGACAAGCCGGCAACACGGTGAAATGGACTATTTCACTTCAAAAAGTATCTGTTTGATCGCAACAGAGCTGACTCGAGCAGGTGCACCAACTGCTCAGAAGAAGATGACGCACGGCATACCCTCCTCTCCTGTATCAGATGGGGAGACCAGCGCAGATAATTCTCACCCAGAAACTATGATGGAATTCCTACTTGAAAGTGACGTGTCCTGGATTAACGTGTATAAAACCATCCGTGGCATAATAGAAACCAAATAGAGAGAGGGAAGACCGAGTCGAAGACTTTGATCAAATTCCAGAAGAGAATTAAATGACAAGCACAGCGTATTGAAGTAATGCGAAAGCAGATTCTGATACGCTATGCTGTAAACTGCTGAAGGGGAAATTTTTTAGTCAGTAGATGGTTCCCTAGGGACCAAATCCGACACTGGCCAGCCGATAGAACAACAGGCTGGTGCGTCTTCAGAAGATTAAAAAAAAGATATATGGATAGATAGATAATTTATTCATCATTGAAGTTTTCACACAAGTAGTACAAAAACTTATCGAGCAAGTCAAAGGGGTACCAGGCTTCACATAAGTCCTGCAGATGATAAAATAGTTAAAAGCGAAAAAATTCACAAATTTTAAAATACATTTTAAAATACATTCACAATTCTAACATTACAAAAATACAATCATTCAAGTCAATCACAATCAGACTTCATACAAGACCTGCAGAAGATGAAATATTAATAGTAGAAATTGATGTTTAAATACATTCATAGTTTGAATACTCTTATATCACTAACATTCTAAAACTTCTTTCATCGAGTAAAAAGCATTAGCACTCAAATAATTGAATAGTTTGTAACGAATTTTTCGTTACTTCCTTATACATAACCAATTTCTCATAATGTTTTCGGTTATCCTTACGGTCGTACGGGTCAGTAGTCACTGCTTAGATCTCAGATCGACTTTTGACAGTGTGACCGTGACATTTCATGTTCGTGTCGATCGGGTTTATCGAGCGCTTTTTCCAAGTGTTTTTCAATAGAGAAAAACCAAAAATAGTTTGCGAAAAAACCGAGGTAGAATTGGTGATTTGTTCGAACCGAAGGAATAATCGATCTCTTTCTTGATTTGAACGTCGAGATAGGCAGGTGGACTGAGTGAATTGATTTTGGTACTTACAATCTATAGGTTAAATGAGTTTCACTGCTGGAGTTTAGTTGAGTAATATTATTCTCTTTATCTCGCAATTAATGTTGTAGCTGATTAGCATTTTCTTCTTTTTCCTTATGCTTGTAATATTAGAATTCTTGGATATACCGCATGGTTATTGTTGAAGGTTAAATATAAATACTTCGGCCATTTTGACAAAGCATTCATAGTACATATTGTGGCTAACGTAACATCTGTTCCGAATATTGGGAACTGATTTTTTTTATTGGAAATCAGTTCTACGCTTTTGCATTTTTTAGGTACCAAGTAATTGGTAATTTCGAATGGACTAGAGCTTACTTACCTCACATGACCAGTGGATTGTTCCAAGGATTCTGATTGAAGTGAAGGGCGAATTCGATTGTTCTGGGACAGTTTGGAGTGACTAATAGGACGGCTCTCTGGTAAGCAATTTTCTTTATTTCATAACCATATGTTTATGAGAGTAATTTTCTTTCCTCTTGAGAAAGAATTGCTTATGGAGAGAGTTGTACCTCTGGCCTAACTGGTCTCAGAACACTCGATTCAATATATGCCTCAAGCGTAAAGTTGATTTCCGTTTAATAAATTTCTTATATCTATTACTCCATTCAATTCCCAGTGTAGATTATTTGAGTTTTGATCGTTGCAGAGGCAATTCACTTCAGTAGTTACTACCTTATCGCCAAGAGCAGGGAGATTCATTCTAATTTTTGAGAATTACCTGTTTTATCGATTTGAAAAGGGAATTGCCACCCTATTTCAAAATTATCTTTATCTAAGAGAGTTGTGCCCACTGAAAGACGTCTCCCTCTTCAGTTATCCTAAAAAATTCTCCAATTGAAAGAATTATTTAACATTATCTTTTTCTGAGAGAGTTGTGCCCACTGAAAGACGTGTGGTCTCCCTCTTCGGTTTATCTCTGGAAATTCTTCAATAAAAAGAATTATTTCACTTTATCTTTATCTAAGAGAGTCGTGCTCACTGAAAGACGTGTGTCTCTCTCTTCTCATCTTGGCTGAAGAGTATACTTTTACTCTGACTATCATCTTGGTTTAGAAACCCTATATTTTTTGTAGCTCACTAGAGTATTTTGGTTATAACGCTATATTTTCCTTTGGCACTTGCTTTAAAATACTATATTTTTGCACTGGGAACATTTAAATATTTTGCTTTGAAATAGTAGATTTTTTCTCTGGCAATTTAATAGTGTTCTGCTTTAAAATACTATATTTTTTCTCTGGTAAAATTTCAAGGAAATTTTTATATTTCTTTTGGAATACCTTTCCTCATTAAATTTTTTTACCCTTCCGGTACATAGAATCACCTTATCAAAACTCACTTGTTTCAAAACTTAAACTGAATTTGAACATAATGTTTTGTGTGAGGTTTGTTCTGTTTGGTTTTAAATTTTGTTCATTTTTAATTTTTTTTTTATTATTAAAATTAACTTGTAAATTTAACTCCAGAATAGCAGGTTGGATTGCTATTTATTATCTTTGTTCTTCCACTGTAACTTTCCAGTCTTTTATATAGACTGAGATTTTTATTGTATGCTATCATTTGCATCTATCTTTTGACTCTCGATTAAAATTTGAAACATAAAACTTGAGGTTCGAAGGATATCCTTCGTTCTCCCCTTTTTGTACATATTTTGATTTCTATCATCTTCTTCGCATGATATATACCACGGAGGGAACCCATCTACAGAGACAGAAGGACTAGTAACCTGGGAGGTCTTACAGCACATCCATATCAGCACTGGTCCGTGAAGATCAACTAAATTCACGCCGATAAGGGGGTCTAAAACCAACTATAGAACCACCCACGATCATCTTCATCGTAACCGCTGAAACCAAGTTCCCCCTAGAACCGCTAAGACCAGCTTCAAGAAACTAGCCTTCATCTCTCTCACTCAAGAACTCCGAAGGTATATCCGTGGCACCAACAACTGGAGGAATCATAGTTGTAAATGACCGAGTTTTGATCAGAGTCGAGAATACTGGTTTTTTATGTAATTTCTCAATTTTTGTTCACAGAAATCAATACTCTTATAGTATAATTGTCAACCTGTTTTTTTATTGTCCAATCATTCTAATTCCACCTGGAATAAATTTGTTAAGTTGATTTATTGCATATTTATTTGCCTTCCCATACAAGCTAGGTAACATTTATTTAATTTTATTTATCTTTGACTCTTGTCTTCAGCAAGTTTGGCGCCCAACTCTTGAACTAGTCAAGTTAATTAATGTATAATTTTTTTAGTGGCCAAATTTGATTAACTAGGAAAAGTCATTAATTGAACCTTACTCACGGCCTAACCGTATCCATCTGAGCAGCCTATCGGCAAAGTGATTTCACCTTCTTAAATTTGAATCATATAATTTAAAATCTGGGGTTCAGAAGTAAGGGGTGTTGCACAATTGGCGCCCAACGTGGGGCTCGAAAAACTTGACTGTTCTTTTCTCTTTTTCGTATCTTGTCCTAGCTGGGTGGAAGACATAATAAATTTATTTGTTGAAAGAACATTCACAAATCTGATCCAAAAGAACTTGGTATATATTTATTTATATTTATATATTATCTATCTTTGATATTTTGTGATTCTTACTGCCTATATCGTTATTGAGTTGCCTATATCTTATTGAATTGCCTATATTGTACCGTATTGCCTTTTATCGTATAGCCAAATTGCCTATATCTCTATCGAATTGCCTATATATAGTACCCCTTATCTTTGCTATCGTATCGCCTACTATTTTTGAGTATTCCATAAGTACGAGCTTTATCCATTATCGTTGAATTTCAAATTGAGCAGATTTCCAAGTCCAACATGAATTCTAATCACTTGAAAACAAATGAATTGACTTATGAGCTAAAAATTCGTGGAGTAGAACCTACCGGTGATGTAGATGCTAAACGAAAAATTTTAAGAGGACTTTTAAGTCAGGAAAATGCAAATCGTAGTTTTCGTGCGGGTTTTACAAATCCATATGAACATGCAGTGGATGATCTTGAATTGAGAGCAAATCGTTTAAACAAGTTATATCTAGTTTTGGTGGATCTAAGGAAGATCCGACGTTTAACCGAATTTCAAGTCGATTAGCTCATTTGTCGAATCGTTTGTCCAGACTTTCTGTTGATGATCAAGATGAAGAAATTGCTAGAAAAGAAAATCAGTATCTGGTGTTGGAGTTGGAAGCTGATTTTGATTTGAAAGTTTCTCCAAGTACTTCGACTCCTACTCAATCTTGCCCTCCTGTGGCTGCTTATGTTTTTTCGAATAATCGATCGGTTGCTCCATATAAATGGAATATCTCTTTCACGGGTTCAGAAAGAATCAGTTTATTCATTTTTGGAGAGAGTTGAATTATTGCGAGAAGCACGAGGTGTTTCAAAAACCGAACTTTTTCATTCGGCTTGTGATTTGTTTAAAGGTTCTGCCTGGACATGGTTTGTCAATAATAAAAATAATTTCCATAATTGGGATGAGATTGTTATTGCACTAAAAAAAGATTTCCTTCCTTATTTTTATGAAGAAGATTTAGAACGTGAAATTAATTCAAGGACCCAAGGTTCTACTGAAAGAGTAGCTTTATTTATTTCTTCTATGGAAGGTCTTTTTAATCGTTTATCTAACAAACCAGATGAAGAGACTAGAGTTCGCAAAATTCGTAGAAATTTGTTACCTTTTTTCATTTCGTCCTTGGCTTTACAAGATCCAAAAACTGTCACTGAACTTTCTGATTTGTGCAAAAGATTGGAAGAATCTCGTTTATGGGCTGATCGTCATAAAGCACCCCTAGTCGTGGTACTGGTTCATTTGAGCCTGATTTGAGTAGTCCCTATAGTGGAGCAGGTACTTCGTTTTCTTGCTCGTCCCCTCCCGTGAATTTTAGGAAGAATTTTCCTGGTTCAAATATCTCTGCCTTATCGAACACTCGATGTTGGAATTGTGACTTGGCTGGTCATACTTATCGTGAATGTAGAAAACCCAGGTCCATATTTTGTTATGGATGTGGTTTGAAAATACCGTTAAATCAAATTGTCGTAACTGTTGTTCAAAAAACGGGAAACAAGGTGGCAAAAACCTGGACGTTGTCACCAGTCAGTTTACCGAAGGTCCAGAAAACCAACCAGCCAAATCCCAATCCAAAAAATATCGAAAAAAGCAAAGCAAACAGGAACATTAAAAACTTCTGCCTCGGAATGGCAAAATTGGTTATCTACCGTTAAAAATTTCTTATCTTCTGTACATATAAATCCTATTTTCGTTAAAAAAATTAATGATAATCGTCCCTATCTCAATGTCGAATTTTTGGTCAGAAAATTCTTGCCCTTGCTGACACTGGCAGTAATTCTTGTATTTTGGGTTCTGCAGGGTTTAGTCTACTGCAAAATTTAATCTCCTATTAAATATGAATCTATGGCCCATGTCACTACCGCTGATGGTAAGCCTCAGGATTTTTTGGGTTATATTTTGGCTCCTATTTCTCTAAATGGTGTTACTAAGGATTTGAAAATTCTTATTGTTCCTTCCGTAACTCATAGTCTTATCTTGGGCATGGATTTTTTCCATCTCTTCCGTATTCAAGCCGACTTTAGTAATTTATCGTATTCTGTTGAATCCAATATCTGTACCGTTAATACCATCCTGCCATTTTCTGAACTCACGTGTTCACAGAAAACTGAACTTCAGGAAGTCACTGACCTTTTCAAATCTATAGCTCCTACTGATAAACTTGGTCTCACTCAATTGTTGACACACCGTATTGATACTGGTGATGCCAAGCCCATTGTTCAAAGACAATATCCTTTGTCCCCTACCATGCAAGAGCATTTGAACAAGGAAATTGATGAGATGTTGAAGCTCAAGGTCATTCAACCTTCCCAATCTCCCTGGTGTAGCCCACTATGGTTGGTTCCGAAACGTTCTGGAGATTTCCGGGTTTGTTTTGATGGTCGGAAGCTCAATGCAGTCACAGTCAATGATGCATATCCTATGCCTCTTATCGATAGTATCTTAAACAAATTACGGGATGCGAGGTATCTTACCTCCATTGATTTGACTGAGGCTTTCTTTCAAATTCCTTTAGAGGAGTCGTCTAGACCCAAGACCGCTTTTGCAGTGTATGGCAGAGGTCTCTTTGAGTTCACTGTCTCTCCCTTTGGTTTGAGCAATAGTCCGAAACTTATGGCATTTGTAAACTTCTAGGTTTCCAAATTTTTACACCGGGTTGTGGTAGTGTGTAACGAATTTTTCGTTACTTCCTTATACATAACCAATTTCTCATAATGTTTTCGGTTATCCTTACGGTCGTACGGGTCAGTAGTCACTGCTCAGATCTCAGATCGACTTTTGACAGTGTGACCGTGACATTTCATGTTCGTGTCGATCGGGTTTATCGAGCGCTTTTTCCAAGTGTTTTTCAATAGAGAAAAACCAGAAATAGTTTGCGAAAAAACCGAGGTAGAATTGGTGATTTGTTCGAACCGAAGGAATAATCAATCTCTTCCTTGATTTGAACGTCGAGATAGGCAGGTGGACTGAGTGAATTGATTTTGGTACGTACAATCTATAGGTTAAATGAGTTTCACTGCTGGAGTTTAGTTGAGTAATATTATTCTCTTTATCTCGCAATTAATGTTGTAGCTGATTAGCATTTTCTTCTTTTTCCTTATGCTTGTAATATTAGAATTCTTGGATATACCGCATGGTTATTTTTCAAGGTTAAATATAAATACTCCGGCCATTTTGACAAAGCATTCATAGTACATATTGTGGCTAACGTAACATCTGTTCCGAATATTGGGAATTGTTTTTTTTTATCGGAAATCAGTTCTACGCTTTTGCATTTTTTAGGTACCAAGTAATTGGTAATTTCGAATGGACTAGAGCTTACTTACCTCACATGACCAGTGGATTGTTCCAAGGATTCTGATTGAAGTGAAGGGCGAATTCGATTGTTCTGGGACAGTTTGGAGTGACTAATAGGACGGCTCTCTGGTCAGCAATTTTCTTTTTTTCATAACTATATGTTTATGAGAGTAATTTTCTTTTCTCTTGAGGAAAAATTGCTTATGGAGAGAGTTGTACCTCTGGCCTAACTGGTCTCAGAACACTCGATTCAATATATGCCTCAAGCGTGTAAAGTTGATTTCCGTTTAATAAATTTCTTATATCTATTACTCCATTCAATTCCCAGTGTAGCTTATTTGATTTTTGATCGTTGCAGAGTCAATTCACTTCAGTTACTACTTTATCGCCAAGAGCAGGGAGATTCATTCTAATTTTTGAGAATTACCTGTTTTATCGATTTGAAAAGGGAATTGCCACCCTATTTCAAAATTATCTTTATCTAAGAGAGTTGTGCCCACTGAAAGACGTGAGGTCTCCCTCTTTAGTTATCTTTAAAAATTCTCCAATTAGAAGAATTATTCAACATTATCATTTTCTAAGAGAGTTGTGCCCACTGAAAGACGTGTGGTCTCCCTCTTCGGTTTATCTCTGGAAATTCTTCAATAAAAAGAATTATTTCACTTTATCTTTATCTAAGAGAGTCGTGCTCACTGAAAGACGTGTGTCTCTCTCTTCTTATCTTGGCTGAAGAGTATACTTTTACTCTGACTATTATCTTGGTTCAGAAACCCTTTATTTTTTGTAGCTTACTAGAGTATTTTGGTTATAACGCTATATTTTCGTTTGGCACTTGCTTTAAAATAGTATATTTTTGCACTGGTAAAATTTAAATATTTTGCTTTGGAATAGTAGATTTTTTCTCTGGCAATTTAATAGTGTTTTGCTTTAAAATACTATATTTTTTTTCTGGTAAAATTTCAAGGAAATTTTTATATTTCTTTTGGAATACCTTTCCTCATTAAATTTTTTTACCCTTCTGGTACATAGAATCACCTTATCAAAGCTTACTTGTTTCAAAACTTAAACTGAATTTGAACATAACGTTTTGGGTGAGGTTTGTTTTGTTTGGTTTTAAATTTTGTTCATTTTTAATTTTTTTTTTAATTATTAATTTAACTCCAGAATAGCAGATTGGATTGCTATTTATTATCTTTGTTCTTTCACTGTAACTCTCCAGTCTTTTATATAGACTGAGATTTTCATTGTATGCTATCATTTGCATCTATCTTTTGACTCTCGATTGAAATTTGAAACATAAAACTTGAGGTTCAAAGGATATCCTTCGTTCTCCCCTTTTTGTACATATTTTGGTTCCTATCATCTTCTTCGCATGATATATACCACGGAGGGAACCCATCTACAGAGACAGAAGGACTAGTAACCTGGGAGGTCTTACAGCACATCCATATCAGCACTGGTCCGTGAAGATCAACTAAATTCACGCCGATATGGGGGTCTAAAACCAACTATAGAACCACCTACGACCATCTTCATCGTAACCGCTGAAACCAAGTTCCTCCTAGAACCGCTAAGACCAGCTCCAAGAAACTAGCCTTCATCTCTCTCACTCAAGAACTCCGAAGGTATATCCGTGGCACCAACAACTGGAGGAATCATAGTTGTAAATGTTCGGGTTTTGATCAGAGTCGAGAATACTGGTTTTTTATGTAATTTCTCAATTTTTGTTCACAGAAATCAATACTCTTATAGTATAATTGTCAACCTGTTTTTTTTTTTATTGTCCAATCATTTCAATTCCATCTGGAATAAATTTGTTAAGTTGATTTATTGCATATTTATTTGCCTTCCCATACAAGCTAGGTAACATTTATTTAATTTCATTTATCTTTGACTTTTGTCTTTAGCAAGTCTGGCGCCCAACTCTTGAACTAGTCAAGTTAATTAATGTATAATTTTTTTAGTGGCCAAATTTGATTAACTAGGAAAAGTCATCAATTGAACCTTACTCACGGCCGAACCGTATCCATCTGAGCAGCCTATCGGCAAAGTGATTTCACCTTCTTAAATTTGAATCATATAATTTAAAATCTGGGGTTCAGAAGTAAGGGGTGTTGCAAGTTTCAATTTAAACCCATTGAAGTTTTTGATTTTGCCTAGGATAGTCACCATACGGTTATAACAGATTACACCTTGATGAAAATGTGAGTTTTGTGCTACACCAAGTCGTGAGAATGGCACGCGGAGATCATCTCTTCGACGGGTATCATAATTATGAATCATATTGTTTCGTATGAAGTTTGACTCATCTTTTTTCATATTTATTGTCAATAGAAGTATATACAGACATGATAGGGTGAGGAGTGATAGTTTGACGAAGATTTGTCGACAGCTTTCACGAAGGTGCGCACCCACCAGGCATCTGTTATTTTTTTCTGCATTATAAAAACTCTACAGGCATGACTTGAGTTTCCCCAAAGAATCGGACCATAAGTTGAAACGGAATGCACTATGATATGCAAGTTTGAGCACATTCAGAGACACTGTATTCCTCAGTTACCTGATAACAAAGCAAACGCTGCTCAGTCTTGATACAATACTATCTACATGTGGTTTCCATGTTAGTTTTCGATCCACAGTGACACCCAAGAACTTAGTTTCAAGCTCTCTCTTGATAGATATGTGATCTATATAGTCGTAGCTAACATTCTTTGGTGAAAATAACATGTATTGTGTTTTAGATGTATTTACCAATAAGCTGTTCTTATAACACCAATGATGGAATTCTTGTGCACAATCATTTGATTTGTTAACAGATGTTTCCAAATCATTTTCGGCTATCAGTTCATTTGTGTCATCAGCATATATTACCATTTCGTTTGAAGAAGAACAAGAGTATATAATATCCTTCATGAAAATAACAAAAAACAGGGGACCTAGGATTGATCCTTGAGGAACTCCCATTGTAACTTGCAGAGGATTGGATTTGACAAAATTCAGCATAACTATATGCGACCGATTTTGTAGGTAAGATGATGCCCAGTCATTGGCTACACCTCTTACACCGCTGCGGTGGAATTTTTCGAGAAGTAAGTTGTGATTGACTGTATTGATGGCTCGTCAAATCAAAGTACAGTGCTATAGGGATTTTTTCCTGATTCAGATATTCATAGACTTGGCATAGTTCTGTTATTGCAGATTCAGTCGACCTTTTACTTCTGAAGCCATGTTGACAATCTGTCATGAGCTTTTTTTTTTCTAGGAAATCTTTCAGGCGTATATTATATGTGTAGTCAATTATCTTTCCAAACTGCGATTGAAGGCAAATATTACGATAGTATCTTACTTCTTTCCTAGATCTTTCGTTTTTAAATATTGGGACTGACTTTGATAATTTCAAGTCTTCAGGGTACTTTCCTCCACTGAATGAGAGATTAATAACATGAGAAAGCAAAAAGCAAATTACATCACTGACTATTTCAACAGCTTCACCATGGATTTTATCAATACCTGGAGCAGGTTTCTGCGATGTTTTATCAATTGTATTTTTTATTTCACATGGAGTGGTTGCATACAAGAATATTGAGAATTCTGAGAATGGTGGCATTACGATATCATTTACATCAGGTTTGATATTTTTAACTTCCATGAAAAAAGCTTTTGAATTTTCAATTAATTCTGAAGGAGACTTAGAAGAAGAGTCGTTTTTTGTTTCATTGATAATCTTCCAACTTCCTTTACATATATTATTAGCATTGCTTAATCTTTCATCATTATATTCTGACTCAGATTTGACGATATTTCCTTTATATAATGTTTCCAATTGTCCATATCTCTCCTTAATTATAGTTGTTTTAAATGATGATTCTCCATTAATACTTGCTGTTTGGTTAGTTCCATTATTTCGAGTTTATGATTATCACCGATGTTGTATTCACTATCGCAGCACTCCACGGGATTTTCATTTATTATTTTCAATCCACTCATTCTTTTGGAACAATTTTTATGCAGCACTTGGAGGCAGTTTACACAAACAAAAACAGCTTTTTGCACAACATTTCATTTTTAACTGTTATTTTCTTTAGTTTCCTTCACCATCGCTGCCCTGCAGCTTGTCAATCGCCGCCATCTTGGCCTGAAGCTAATAACGCCTCAAGTCAACCAAGCGTTGAGATCAAGAACGTATGGAAACCACTAATTGCTCTTCATAGCGGACTCCAGAGGCGCGAAACTTCAAGCACCACCACACCGCGCGAAATTGCACGCACCACTCCACATGGCGGAACTACATGCACCATTCCACCGATAGACATATGCATTGGAAAGTAGCATCTAAACGTGTCAGTATTCACCTGAAGACGATTGCAGATACAAGCATTCGGAACGTCGTGAAAACCTTTCGAATGCATTAAGACGATGGTTGTCTGAAACGGGACTAGTCTAGTTGCCACATCGTTTACAATCAAACAACCCTCTAACCCTCTAACAAAACAGATGATGCGGGTCGTCAAGCCGAGGCCTTCGCCATCACTCATGGTCTAGAACAACTGGTCGAGCTACCAACCCGCATCCCTGATGTCAACAACCAGTCTGCCAATACACTAGATCTTTTCCTCACCACCAATCCTGACCCGTATAGACTAGAAGTTTGTGCCCCACTTGGAAACTCTGATCACACCCTCATCTCCACAACATGCTCTTTCCATTCACCATCGAGCTGCACAATACCACCCCATCTCATGTGGCATTACAATTCGGCCGACTGGGAAGGTCTTCGTATGTTTTTCTCAGCGTTTCCATGGAAGAGAATTTGTTTCTCTTTAGTAGATCCAACACGATGTGCTGAGACAATTTCTGAAATCATCATGTTGGGGATGCAAACTTACATACCGAATACCGAAAGAAGAACATCATCCGATAAGACCTGGTTTAACAGAAACTGCTCTAGAGCTGTGGCTTCCAAACAGGCAGCATACCATCGATGGCTAAAAAATCCGGGCACTGAGACCAGAGCAGCATATGTCGAGGCTAGAGGCATATGCAAAGAGACAATAGAATGCTCAAAAGATACCCACAATGCCAAAATAAGATCAAAACTTGCTGAATGTCCTAACGGATCTCGTTCATTTTGGTCTTTCGCCAAAGCTGTGGGAAGAAACTTCACTTCCAGCTCATTTCCTCCTCTATCCAAAGGAGATGGAACACTAGCAACGACTGCCCAGGAAAAAGCCAATATCTTTGCGCACCTATTTGCTGGAAATTCCACTCTGGATTCATCGGGAAAACAACCCCCGAACATTACACCTATTGACAGTCACATGCCCGAGATCACCTTTCGCCAACGTACTATCAGAAAGATTTTGCTGGGTGTCAACACCAACAAAGCCTGTGGATCTGACGGAATCCCGCCGATTGTTCTCAAGAAATGTGCCCCCGAACTAACACCTGTTCTTTGCAAGTTGTTCAACCACTCTTACAATTTGGGGGTATTTCCGTAAAATTGGAAAATTGCAAGAGTACAGCCAGTCCCTAAAGAAGTCAAAAAGGCCCTACCTAGCAACTACAGACCTATCGGACTGCTATCTATTATTTCAAAGGTCATGGAAAAAGCCATCAACATCGAGCTCATGAAATATCTGGAAGACTCAGGAATTGTCAATGATAGGCAATATGGCTTCCGCCATCAGAGATCAACTGGTGACCTGCTCGCTTACGTCTCACATATATGGCAGCTATCTATTGAAAAGTATGGAGAAACTTTAGCTGTGGCATTAGATATCTCCAAGGCGTTCGATCGAGTTTGGCACCAGGGACTCCTCGCCAAGCTTCCGTCTTATGGCTTGCCCCCTCAGCTGTGTTCTCTGCTTGCTAGTTTTCTCTCAAACAGGTCTCTCCATGTAGTGGTCGATGGAGTTTCATCTGACACTCTACTCATCAATGCTGGTGTTCCGCAAGGATCTATTCTCGCACCAACACTATTTCTACTTCACATCAACGACCTGTTGAAAGCAACTTCATGTCCAGTACACAGCTTTGCCGATGATAGTACCCTCCATACCGCTTTCTCTTCCGGGGCCCCTATATCAGCCCGTGAAACCAGAAATGAACGAGGAAGAAATGTTAATAATATAAATATGGACTTAGCAACAATTCACGAGTGGGGATCTAATAACTTGGTAGAATTCAATGCAAACAAAACACAAGCATGTCTTTTCTCTAGAGAAGCCGATCTCACTCTGCCTAACATAACTTTGTCAGGGTAACCATACCACTGAAGTCATCCATATCGATGCTTGGTATTACTATCAGCAATAACCTTCACCTTGGAATATGATCACCAATTACTGCCTGTTTCGTGCCAAGAGCTATTTCACCCCCACTCAGCTGCTCATGATCTATATGGCACAGATCCGACCTGTCCTGGAATACTGTTCCCATATTTGGAGCGCGGCACCTAAACATATCCTGAGGCTATTGGATTCTGTCCAAAAAAGGGCAATTCGTCTCGTCGGTGATGCCTCGCTTACAAACTCGCTCACTTGTCTGGAACACCGTAGAAAAGTTGGCGATTTGTCTCTATTTCATAGATATTTTCATGGGCGATGCTCTTCTGAAATATGAACAATCGTTCCTGCTTTGGCAGTCTCTTCGAGATTAACCCGTCAAGTTCAGTCATCACACCCCTTCGTGGTCACTTTGAAGACCTGCAGAACATCACTTTCCAAAGACTCGTTCATCCAACGAACAGCGAGGCCTTGGAACTCATTGCCTAGGGAGGTGTTCCCCGAGGCATACAACCTCCAGACATTTAAGAAGAACACCAACTCCTACCTTCTTTCCCTTGGTTCCCACGATGTTCTCTGAACATTACAGGATATCCCTTTTCGTGGGAACCAGAACATAAAAAAAAAAAAAACTCATGCATTCTCTGCCTGTGCAGAATTAATTATCTCTTGAACATTTGATAAAGCGGTTCTGGGAACGAGGTACCCACTGGTATTTTTCCTTCTCCTGGGGACATATTAGCAAAAAAACATTTTGTCGAAACCGTTTCACGTACAGAGGCTGGAAGATTCATCGTACTTCTTCCTTTCAACATTTCAAACCATCAGTTTTAAAATTCCCAAAAAATTGCTCTCAAAAAGCATTTTTCTCTAGGAGGGAGGCTCTCTTGAACCCTACTTCATAGTCCTCCACTTCAGTAATAATGTTGTCAATACATGTAGATGATCTAGGAGTGATTCTGGTGAAGCCAGTGATTGTGGCTTCTAGTCCAAATGAGCTAATCTGATTCTGGAATTCAATATGAATTCTTTGTTCTTTAAGGAAATCAATATTGAAATCCCCTGTGAGGATAATATTTTTTTCTGGAGAGTGAATTGAAGTTAACAGGCTTTCGAGGTTACAGAAATATTTATTCCGGTCTCCTCTACAAGATCTATATGTATTCAGAATTGTTGTCTTCATATATATTAGATAGTTCAATGCCACAAAACCCAGAATGAAATTCATCATTGAAATTGTCCGATGGAAGTTTGACGCTTGTAAAGCAGTTCTTCAAAAAGATAGCCACTTCACTGTGTATACCAATTTTTCTGCAAATGAATGCAGCTAAATGGTTATTTGGGATGTTGATATTTCCTGAGTTTGTTTCGTCCTGCCAGTGGTTTGAGAAACAAATGGCATTCGAGTCATATTTATTGAGAAGTAGCTCAACTTGTTCTGGTTAATTTGAGATCAATTGGATATTGATATGAAAAATACTCAGTGACCTACCCTTTCCCAGTGGGTCATAGGATTGCTGGGTTTGTTCATTCTGAAAAAGAAGCCGATCTTTTTGGGTCTTCCGTATGGAAAACCTTTTTGGTGTTATGTTTCATAAAATGTTTGTTGAAGTCGAATCTTCTATATCGAATTTCTCTGGGCCAAAACCTTGTATCATGGAATAGTTCTCTATACTTGAAGTTCGCTCCTTTCCCAACGATTCCAAGGTTTTGTTTTCTATGAGATTCTTTACGATGAAGATGTCATGACTTTTGAGGAAATCTTGTATATTGACTTATGTTACTGACTCTGGGACTTTGCACAAATACATCCATACTTTCGGAAATTTTGTCTGGGAGGATGAGTTTTTGTCTGAGTGGTCGTTTCTGTTGTTCTCTTTCTCTGTATAGTCTGCCAATATGAGTTGCGGTTGTTAAGGTTTTGATTCGATTCAGCACTGGCTAGATCAGTTTGTTCAACAATTCTCTTTTCCGAGTTGATGATTCCACTTCATTTTTGTAGCGTCTGCATTTCCGAAATTTAATTTGGAATATGTCCCAAGTTGGTTGTTTTTGGGTCACCCTGTATTGCGAGGATTTCAATAGAAACGTTCAAGTCGATTTGGAGGTTTTTCTGGGGAAATGCCCCTATTCATGCTAGAAAAGTGAGTCAGGTTTTTGTTTTCATAGCCTTTTGCATTTAGAGGTTTTTCATTATACCCGTTTTTTGCGGCCTTGTCTGGTTCCACGGCATCTTCTGGTGTTTTTGTGGTGAACAATATTTTTTGTTTGTCCTTGTTATAAATATATACAAGATCGAAATGATCGAATCAAAAAATATAGGAAGTGTAATATGTACAAATGAACAATACAATATATATAATAAATAAAACAACGCTATTTATAAAGGCCTAAGACTTGGTAAGAAATATTAATATCCATACATGGAAGAAGACATCTTCAATATTATTGAGTGGATTTGCAAGCCGTGATTTTTTCACGTGGTGATTGAATTTTTTCATGGTGGAAGACTTCCACTCCGCCAGTATGAGGTTGTACAGTTTAATTGGTAGATAGTCTGTTTGCTTCATTGTTTTGGTGAAATTCACTCGAAGCAGTCTATACCGTTCTTTGTTGCGAGCACGTGAGGGTTGGAATAAATTCGCTGAAATCTCTACAGGGCCAGAAGAGAAAAATCGCTCGGACACGTAAATTTTAATTTTTAAACGTGCATTTTTCGACATATAATTTTTTCGGGTGTAATTGTAAATGTGTGTAATTGTGTTAGTTTTGACGTCGTCATTTTTTTAAAATTTCAACCCCCATATTTGAAAGTGTCGTTTGAAAGAGGACACCTTTCTGCGTACAAAACGTATAATTTCGTGACTATGGTACATACAAAAATTGACGAAAAAAAAAATCTCAACTATTGGTAACTAATTATTTGCTGAAATCAAAACAAAAAATATTCAAAATGATCAAATTAGATGTTTAAATTGTCTACCATCCTCTTCTTGACAATACCCAAGGTGATAATTATTCATTTATTTATTTATTGATACAGTGTTCTATAGGTTACACCCAACTACAGAACAGGAATATGAGTTACAAATACAGTACAATACAAAATAATAAATTAACGAAGTAATAATACATACCAATTAACTAAAGTAATAGGATTTAATTGCAGAGATTGAACAGTCAAAAATATCTGACAACTTGCAGAATTACAATTGACACACATGTTATGCAGCGGTGAGTATTTCAAGATATATGTTCGTGGTGTTGGTAAATTAAACGTGTTGACTACTCTAGACGATGGTCTAGGTACATTGAAATTGAGTTTTTGCAGAATATGTGGGTCAATAATTAGGTTGTTGATAAGTTTGAACAGGAATATTGTGGAATGACAATCACGACGGCAGTTAAGGCTGTTCATAGCGTGTCTAGCCAACAATGCATCATGGGGGAAGCCGATTGGTGGATATGTACGTTTTATAGGAGTGAAGTTTGAGGAAGCGACGCTGAACCGATTCAACCTTCTCTATATATAACTGATGATGTGGGTTCCAGATTATAGATGCGTATTCTGATTTTGCTCTGACGGAGGCATAGTACAAGGTTTTCGATGTAGATGGGTCGGAGAAATCTTTACAGATACGTGCAATGAATCCATACATTCTGTTTGCAGCAGACAGAGTGGCTTCAATATGAAGGGCAAAAGATAATTTCGTGTCGGAAATAACACCAAGATCGGTGTATGTGACAGGCCGTTGGAGGGGAATGCCGTTAATTGAATATTAATATAAAAGTGGCTGCTTTCTCAAAGTGAATGTCATTACATTACATTTACTTGCATTAAGAGGAAGCTTATTACGGAAGCACCATTGCTCAATGCGTGTCAGGTCAAGGGATAATTGAAGACAGTCTTCTATCCCATTAATCTGAGAAAATAATTTTAGGTCATCCGCGTATATTGAGCAGTTGAGGTCAATGACCTCAACTACGTCATTTATGAAAGCTTTGAAGAGGAGTGGACCAAGGTTGCTTCCTTGAGGTACACCTGAGGGAGCTGTATATTCAATAGATTTGAAGCCATTGAATATGGCAAACTGTCGCCTGTCGGTGAGGTATGACACGAAGAGTTCGATGAGGGTCTGAGAAATGCCATACCTGTACAGTTTTGATAGTAGTATTCCATGATCAAGTTTGTCGAACGCTTTCGAAAAGTCCGTATAAATGACATCGGTTTGGGATCTCCTATCAGTAGTCTCTGCAATGTATTGAGTGATGTTGAGAAGGTTGGTGGTTGTCGAGCGACCTTTCATGAAACCATGTTGGAGTGATAAGATTTGATTGCTCAGATGAGGATATAACCTGCTGTACAGGAGGATTTCAAACACTTTGGCGAAATTACATATTATTGATATGGCTTTGAAATTCTCAATATCAGACTTATCCCCTTTTTATAAATTGGGCAAACTTTAGACAATTTCCATAGGTCTGGGATGGTACTAGTTTTGATGCAGATATTTATCAGGCTTGTCAGTGGATTAGCCAGGGCATAAGCGCAGTCTTTGACCATTAGTGCAGGGATGCTGTCGGGACCCGTAGTCATTTTTGGTTTCTGCTGTTTCAAAGCTCCATTTTCTTCGAAATAGGGAATGTTCAGGACTTGTGAATGCGGATCACTATCACTAAATTCGGTTTGAGAACAAATAATGTATGATTTGGAGAAAAAATCAGCAAAGCTATTGAGAATGTCCTGAGGAGTTCCAAAAGATCGCCCTTCGTAGGTCATTCTATCAGATATACCGGTTCATCCTTTTTTGGATATCTCCCAGAACGTTCCTTATTGTTTCGGGTCCAATTATTCTAATTTCGTCTCTAATTTTGTCTTTCAATTCTTCAAGATTGGTCGCTCTATTGAAACAAACTTTTGATTTGAGATAACCCCATGAAAAAAATCTAATGGTTTGAGGTCCGGAGATCTAGCTGGTTATTCTATTGTTCCGCGTCTACCAATCCATCTGCGTGGAAAAGTTTCATCCAAATAATCACGCACTGGACGCCAATAATGCGGTGGTGTGCCATCTTGTTGAAACCATATAGCTGGGCGCTCAGTCTGAAAAAGGAAAGATACCAGAAGAAGCAAAAGGAGATGAGAAGACACCTTCCAATACTGGCAGGAACAAGAATCCACCAAAGACAACTGCCACCAGAGACAGTACTCGCTCCTGAAATAGTGAATTGAAAATCATGATTAGCGAATAGTCTTTTCTGTATTCATAACTAGCGTGCAAGTAACTCTAATGTAAGTTATCCATATTGAAACTACATCCATACAATTTTATTTATTTATATATACATATATATATATATATATATATATATATATATATATATATATATGTATGAAAGGTACCTTATCACTTCCAAAGTCGATATACAGGGTACTATGTCACCTCATATATACCGTTGTCACTTCCGATTCTGGAAGTCACAACGTTTTGCCTTGTTTTGTTCAGATTTAGAATCTAGAGGGCATTATGGGCATCATATCAAAAGTTGTTCTGGAAGTCATTTTGACCCCCTGTACTCAAAAACCACAGTTTCGGTTCGCGAGTATATCGTTGGCGCTGCGATCGGGGATCCACCCGCATTTGTAGATTCAGGCACCACGTAGTCACTTCCGTCATCTACAAGGTACGTTGTTGCTTCTAGGTTATAATCGTTTGTGCCTTTATTTGTGTGTGTTGAGGATTCATATTAAAGATGAATAGGGGTAAATTAATGGTGGAAATGGCCAAAACCGAAGGTAAGTGCAGTTATAAATTATAAAAGGACCAATTTTATTCTGAGCATTCGCCTAATTATCGAGTTAAATGTATTGATTTATGCGCGGGAAATCTGTCATATCAGATTTATACCTATAAATGTCCATTTTTCAACAAATGTTAAGAGTTAACAAATTTGAGACGTTTTATTGAGGATCATTTCATAAGAGGGCCCCCAATGGTGACTCTTCAACATGTTCACACGATTAGAATATCTTGTAAACAGAAGTAAACAAAAGCTTAGCGACGTTGATCAACATGTGAGCGACTCATACCCAGCTTCTATTTACCTACCAACCAAGTTGGCATTGAGTTTTTTAAATTTTTGTTAGAGTTATGAGTATATTCGATTGAGTTCTAGAGGTCCTGATTGCAAATTTAAATCATGAGAATGATAGTTGAGGACGCCAACTTCACCCAATTTTTTTATTAGGTCTTCTGTCTTTTTTGCTGTAATTGATCGGAATTTATTTGGTATTACTTGAACATTTTCAGGAAAGAATCCGTTACTTATCGAATGCGAGGGGTGAATTCATTTGGGAATCTGATGAGCACTATACTGAAAATAATGGGAAATCACTTAGAATAATTGGAAATTACTGTGTAAAATAATGGAAACCGTCACTGTATTCAAATTGAAAACGCGGCAAGCTTTTGAATCTGTTATTCACAGAATAACCTACGTCAAACAAATCTGAAGATATTATTTTCAACTTTTTAGTGCATTTCGATGAACGTTTTTGATTCTATTGCTCACATAATAATCTACGTGACCCGTCTAAATTAGTTTTTTTCTTTTTGGTGCATTTGAATGGAAGCTTGTTATTGGAATATTTTTTATTTACATATGTGTTTCTCTTCCTGAAAATAAAATCATGAAAGTGGCAAGAGTGCAAAAATATTACATCTAAAATGTTCATAAACATTCTCAACGAATGAGGAGTGCTGATATTGAAGATGAAAACGCCTCAACTTCGGTATTCATTTCATTTTTTTCTCCATCAGGTGAAAGAGAAAACCAACATGGTTTTGCTGAAAGAGTCCCAGAAAAAAAATATGTGGTTTTCGATTATGAGACTGTTGAAGAGAGAGATCTAACAAAAATCTGAATCATATGGAAAGTAATAACACCAGTTATGTGAACGTGAGTACAATGTTAAGCGAAGAAAAAAACTTAGGTTGGCAATGTATGTAAAACTTTTCATTTTTTGTTTTGCAAAACGAAGTCGAATTTTATAAAAATATAAAACAATCAAACCTCAGAATGTATCAGTCATATTCGAGGTTTGTCAAAAAATTGAATGTGATTTTATAGCAAAATACCTTTATTTGTGGACAGTATCAAAAATTTTAATGATAAAAAGGTGTTCAGAATTGATTAACACTTTCAAATATCCAACCATAACTAAATATGTTTGATTTTTTTATCTTTCTAGGATTCTCCCTAGAATAACAATTGAAGTTTACACATCGAAACATACTATTCCTCAGCATTTCTGAAGAAATTTCCATTAGACTAGCTGAGCCCACAGCGTTGACTAGGAATATTTGCTAACCATTAACTGCGAGAGCCGTATGAATTAGATAAATCGAAGGCTTCCTGAAAACACTGTTATTCTCTTCCGGCATATTTATGTATTATATATTTCAACTTTTCATAATTATAATTTTCGATATTGTTTACTACCAAATTCATTCTGTTTCACAAACCTCATATACGACTGGTAAATTTCAAGATTTATTGTTATGTGTTGGGTTTTAGAACATGCGGAATTTTTTATGGATAATATTTTTTTTCTATAACAAAAAGTTTTCCATACGTCGTCAACTCAAGTAGACAACCTAGTCTGATTAACAAGTTAAAAAACGAGTACATTCTTGTTCTCGGTCCTAAAAATATGTACGATAGCTCATTCGATTCGGACTGACGTCTAGAAAAATGTATCCCGAGATTTATTAGCACATAAAAAATTGCATTTGTTATTAACAAAAGAAGATGAAAAAAAAAGATATTACGGTTTTCGCTAATACTCAAAAACTATTGATATGTAAGATCTTTTGAAAACAGATCCTTGAAGAGGAGGAAATTGCCAATAAAAAAGTTGCGCCTTCCGGAATTCTATATTCATTATTTATAATTTTTATTCAACGCCGAAAATAGGTCTCCGCGCGGCCCTTACGGTATGAGGGCAACACCGCTGGAGACAGTATATCACAAAAAATATTTTTCTTTTAGTATTATATATCAATTCAAAAACTTGAAAAAGAATATGGTGTCAGCAGACCACTTCAAAGAATAAAGCCCCGTTGGAAAAACATTTTTAGGTCGATTTTTCAAAAAGTTATACGATTAATAACAAACAAATTTTTATCCAATCTCTGTTTTTACAAAAGTCGACATAAAAGTTCAAATAATTGACCTATACATTTTTTACTTCTTGGAGCCCTTCTTATATACATACTTAACAAGATCACGTGATAAAAGTTCAATAAAGTTTATATTTTGTTTGTTATAATTTTTTTAAATAACAAAAAAAAAAAAAAAAATTTTTTAAAAAATAACAAATATTTTCAAAAAATCATTTCTTACCTTTTATTCTCAGTAAAATAAAGATTTAAAAAATGACTTAAAATAGTTTTTTTTATTGTTTATAATCGTTTTTTTTTATTTCGTTTGTTTAAATAATTAATCAAGGAATTGTTTTCTCTTTAAAAATCATAATTGGCATTCCTCTATAGGTTAACAATTTTTTTTTTCATCAATAATTTCATTGTTTATTAAGTTAACAATTTGTAATAAACAATTTGTGACCCTCGGTTTATTTTTTTCCTGGGAGTAAAAAAAATTACAAAAACAGCCATATATAACAAAGTACGAAATTATTCTAAAAAATAAGCATGGTAATTTGCATTTATGATTTGAAATTCATAGTGAATCTTTTTAGGAAAAACAAGACGGCCTGAAAAAAATTATTCAATGCCGCTATTGCGAAGAAGACATAACGACAAATCCTAAAGTCTTGAGGAGCAATTGCATGCAGATGGTAGTCATTTTATTTCAAACAAAATGTAGGCGCATGTAGATGATTTTCTTTGGTGTTGTTTGTTTTCTCTGTTCTGAGTATTTTGCAAACATCACTGAATCTGATGATAATAAAAGTCCTCATAATCCTAAAATCAGGTTAGTTGACATTTACATATTTGAAATATTTCGGATTCAGATGACGATGATAATGTGTTCCCTCTTGAGAAAAGAAGTTTGAAAAACAAAGGTATGATTATTTCAAACAGTAACAATGACTTATTTTTTCCAGAAACAGATTCGGTGTGTGTTCTATTTTGAAAATACCTACATTAAAATTCACAGGTTCATCAGATTCGCATGGAGAAGTTCTTGGCAAAAAGAAAATAATCAAGAAGAAAGGTTTGGGTTTATATTTTTTAGGTTGTTACAAACATTATATACATTTTCAGGTTCGACAGATAAAGAAGTTGCTTTGCTCAAAGATAACTTTGGATCTTGCATCGAGAACAAAAGTTACCCGTCAGCTCAGAATTTGAAGGAATTCATTAAAAAGACTGCAATTAGCAGAACAGTACCAGTAATTGAAGCAAAATTGCAACAGTTGTTAAAAAAATCTGATATGTACCATTAGTTTTCCGATACACTCCATTACTTTAAAATTATTACCATAAACCTATGAGTGTTTTTCAGTTCTATTTGACCTTTATCAAAAGTTTATATTGAAAAGAGTTATTATTTGAATTTTACAGAAAATTCCCAATCTTTATAAAGATTATGTTATTCTCCAAATTTAGAAAAACATACAGGGTGGAAAAACAACAACCCGTGGTCGCTAATCACCTCTACGTATTGATATTATGTTTTTTCAATTCTGATAATTATTTCTGATTACATAGGGTTATTTATTGAAATCAAACGAACCAATGTTTTAATTTTCGAAATGGTATTTGGTTTATTTTATTATCGTATAACTTTCCGGAAATGACAGAAACTGCACTTTCTCTGAAATATACTAACATAGGTGTATGGATCACTCTCATAACTTCCCCTTTTCTAGAAGGATTTCGATTAAATTAAGTGTATATAAAACATGAATTCAGATTTTTTGACTTGAAAATCAATAATGGCCGACTTCCAGTTCCGCCAGAAACGACCACAAATTTTTATTCCATGGGACACCCTGTATATGTTTACATACTCGCTTTCTCCTTGTCAAAATATATGAGACATGATATTTAATTTTTCGACTTAGGAGAGCCTGTGATTTGGTCAGGATTACCCGAAACTGAAAAATAATTTCATTCACTAAATAATGAAATGATGGGTACAACACCTTCCTTTTTTTAACAAATCCGAATTCATGTTTCACCAAATTTCAGGGATTCAAAATTCAAATGAGAAAGATATATGACTGAAATTTTATTTTCATTGAATTGTGGTCATGGTTTCAAAACACATGAAAATTTTGAGAATGATAACAATTGGGCCATTCATCAGTATTGTGGATATTAAATGTTTCTTTCATTAACTGTTCTCAGAAAGTCCAATGGAAAAGAAGAAGTGATAGTAGGATCTGACCCAAACATACAAACATAAAGAGAATGAAATAACTATTAAAAAAACATTTAAAGACAAGCTTTTATTTAAGCCGTGTACTAAAACGTATTAGATAGGTTAAAGTCATCGCTGACAATGATCTAATTAATTTTTTGTTGAATTATTTGGTTTCAAAAAGATTGTCGCACGAAGTGTTCATAAAAAGAGGTATCAATTAATTCGATTGGGCAGTGATTGGTTAGTAAGTACTATTTTGACAAAAAATTCATAATTTCCGACCCCAAAAACCCCCACATCCCAATTTTGAATCAAATCGGATCATAATCACAAAACTCGTCCGACATCTTGATTCCATGAATTTTGACAAAAATTCATAATCTCTGACCCCGAAAATCCCCACATACCAATTTTGAATCGAATCGGGCCACAATCACAAAACTCGTCCGCCATCTTGGAGCCACCATCTTGAGTTTATGAATTTTGACCGGAAATTCATAATTTTCGACCCCAAAACCCCGCATACCAATTTTGAATCGAATCGGTCCATAATCACAAAACTCGTTCCGCCATCTTGAGTTTATGAATTTTGACCAGAAAATTCATAATCATCTCCGACTCCGAAAACCCCCGTCATACCAATTTTGAATCGAATCGGTCCATAATCACAAAACTCGTTCCGCCATCTTGGAGCCGCTATCTCGAATTTATGAATTTTGACAAACAATTCATAATCTCCGACACCGAAAATCCCCACATACCAATTTTCAATCGAATCAGATCATAATCACAGAACTTGTTCGGCATCTTGGAGCCGCCATTTTGAATTTATAAATTTTGATAAAAAAATCATAATCTCCGAACACAAAAACCCCTGGATACCAATTTTGAAGTGAATCGGACCATAATCACAAAACTCGTACGCCATATTGGAGCCACCATTTTGTTTTTTCTTCACACAAAAATTTCTCAATGCATTGTCACCGTAATTTTGTACACCTGCCAAATCTCAAATCATTCGGACGTCTGGAAGTGGGTCAAAATCGCGCCCAAAGGAGTCGGTTACAAACAAACGGACAAACAAACAAACATACAAGTGAAGCTGATATAAAGCGTGTAAAATAGACGGGAGAAAAAATCAAAACATTAACATCAAGAAGATAACTAGAAAATATGTTGAGTCTGTTGAAATTGAATCGAATCGGGCTATAATTACAAATTTCGTACGCCATCTTGGAGCCGCTATTTTGTTTTTTCCTCTAACAAAAATTCCATAATGCATTGTCACCGGAATCATAAACACATTCCAAATTTCAAATTGATCGGTCGACTAGAAGTCTGCCAAAATTCACTAGCAAGATTTGACCCTAACTAACGAACTAACGAGTGAAATTAAATAAAAGCTTGTAAAAAAAATCCGGTACATGAGCAAATTGGAAACTAGATAATGGAAAATGAACTCCATAAGTCTTAGGAATTTCACCAAAGTTCTCTCGCACATTAACTATCTCTATATCCTTTTATTGAAAACAACGTTGAATAGAAATGGATGGAAGTGATAACGACACAACAGTATATTTATTAAGCGAATCTATACAGTTATATGGAAGTGAGTTCGTATTTTGTATATATACAAAATTATTTTTGAAAAAAAACTATATCTCTACCCCTCTCTTCAGAAACGTATTTCCAGAGTCCCCCTCAACATATATATCCAAAATTCAATAATATATATCTTTGAGAAAACATGGAAGTCAGGTCGCCCTTTCAACATAACGGAAGTCACAACTTAACAGGCATCTATATATATATATATAGTGTAAGGATAGTCGTTGCTGACAAGTTAGGTGTAACAAATTGATTATTGGGGTATGCAGCAAAAAAAAATGTACTCTTTAAAGTTTGTCCAAGCTTTCGGAATGTTTTATTTTCATCTTCAGGAATACTACAATGAGGAATTGAACAAATTGATGTGTCATTCGGACCTTAAGGTCCTAATAACTCACATCTTTGTTGAGATTAGTTTCTATGTTGTTTATGAATGTTCTTCATGTAAAGTACGGTGAAATATAAGTTCTGAATTTGAAGTTGGCAACACATGCTTCAAATCGTCAACTAATTATACACATTAAAATTCATCGAAACGTTACTAATTGAAATATTAAAAATAATAAAGTCTAAAGCATGTGTGTCTTGAAAAAGAAAAATAGGTTATAAATTGTGGGAAAATTATTTATTCACTTGTCATATGCTTTGACAAGTGAATGGTTTGACTGGTACCAACTGAGGGTAGTACCAACTGATATGAAATGGTTTGCCATTATTGGCCAAAGTATTTCAGTACTTTTCTTGTTAGTACCAACTGAAGGTTGGGCCAACTTGAAGATATATCAATAACTAGTAATGATCTCAGATTGATCTGAGGAAAATTCTGTATTTTCCATTGCTAATAAGAAGGAATAAATTTCTCTTAGGTGGTTGACATCCGTTTTTTTGTTCATATGAACATGTGTTGCCAACTTCAAATTCAGAACTTATATTTCACCGTACTTCACATGAAGAACATCCATAAACAACATAGAAACTAATCTCAACAAAGATGTGAGTTATAAGTACCTTGAGGTCCGAATGAGACACTAATTTGTTCAATTCTTCATTGTAGTATCCCTGAAGATGGAAATAAAACATTCCGAAAGCTTGGACAAACTTCAAAGAGTACACATTTCCTTTTGATGCATACCCCAATAATCAATTTGTTATATATATATATATATATATATATTAATATATATATATATATATATATATATATATATATATATATATATATATTTTTACATAGTTATAACCTTTCTTCATAAAAAAATTATTGATAGAAAAAATGGATGAGTATATTAGAGACTATAGTAGATCCTATAAACACACTACAGGTAGAAAGTCATGAAGGTCCAAAATAATCCATGGGATCAAGAGTGAATTGACCATTTTCCCTACAAACATCTGCAGTATCAGCAATAATTTCGACGAGTTTCGGGCTTACATGTCTCAATTCGAAAATCAAAATCCCATTCCTAACATTATTTTATCTGAACCTTGGAAAATACATGAT
The DNA here is from genome assembly GCA_018342105.1 of Gonioctena quinquepunctata. Classification (NCBI taxonomy): domain Eukaryota; kingdom Metazoa; phylum Arthropoda; class Insecta; order Coleoptera; family Chrysomelidae; genus Gonioctena; species Gonioctena quinquepunctata. The sequence goes on along the minus strand of JAFIRS010002845.1, from coordinate 27,264 downwards.
ATTAGTTTATTTCATATGCACGGTTACCACAATATATACAGTGGCAGTCCTCTGAATAAAAGTGACGGTATTATGGTCTATAGTAGGGATACTATTACTTCCATTTCGAAACAAATTGATTTAGGTGAAACTCAGGCCGTCTGTACTGAATTTGATGTAGGTAACAATAGAATCTTGATACTGTCGATTTATCGATCACCACCGACTTCTATTCAAATATTTAGTGAAAGGCTGGAACATTTTCTGAGTAATGTTGATATAGAAATATATGAACAATTTTATATCGTAGGTGATATCAATAGAGCCCTAATAGTGGATAACGATGAATTAACTCAGGAATATATCAATTTGTTATCTGAAACGGGATTTGTATCGCTCATTATTATCCCCATTAGAGTTATACATACTACCGCTACCTGCGTAGATCATGCTTTTGTGGAAATGGGATCCGAACAGTATTCTACAGATATAACTCCAGCTATCATCAGAACCAACATCACCGACCATTATTCATTCATCTTAGGCACGAATATCACTTATACGATGAACAAAACTCAAAAAAATCACTTCACTGAAAATTTTAAAAAAAATAAATTTCTTCAATTGATACAAAGAGAACAGTGGCATAATGTTTACACATCAGGAAATGTCGAAACTGCGACTGATGCATTTGTCAAAAAACACTGTATCAAAACCGCAACAACGACCATTATGAAAACCATGAAACAAAAAAAAAGAATGGATAACTATGGAATTATAGCTTCAATTGAACAAATTGCGTCAAAAACTCCTTGAATTTTCTGATAACAGGATTCTAAAAACTGAATATAGTAACTACCGTAACAAACTAAACCCCGTTGAGAAGGGAAACATTCTCAATTGAATATTGAATAGAAATATTTTTCTGTAAATTGAAATATCCACGATGAAAATGAAGTTTTTTTTCGTGAATGTCTAACAGAAAACAACTACTTCCCCGGCTAAAGTCACGCTGTTCATTGAACTACATCTGATAGATATTCGAAAATGCCTTTTCATTCAGATAGTTATTTGATTTTGTATTCCAGTCTTAATCGAGAACTCATTTAGATGAATGAGGCAAAGAAGAATGTTTTCCAAAAAAGAATACTCACCAGAAATCAGTTGTAACATTGACGCAAGAGGAGCATCGCATTCACTAGGTTTTCAATACATTTTTGTCAACAAAAATCTATCTCACGCTTCCACGATCATCAGGAAGACCGGAAGAAAATCAATCTATCATACCCTATGACAGGTTTTAATGTCAGAAAAATACTTATTTTCCCATCTTTGCAAAGTGAGATTGCTCCTAGAATGTGTTTTCCATATCTTCCGGTCTTCCTGATGATTGTGAAAGCGTGAAATAGATTTTCGTTAACAAAAATGTATTGAAGACCTAGTGAATGCGATGCTTCTCTTGCGTCAATGTTACAAATTATTTCTGGTGAGTACTCTTTTTTAGAAAACATTCTTCTCTGCCTCATTCGTCGAATTGGGTTCTCAATTAAGACTGGAATACAAAATCAAATAACTATCTGAATGAAAATGCAAATTTTCAATTTCAGATTTTTTCTTTTGAGTAAGGGGCATTTCCGAATATCTCTCAGATGTAGTTCAATGACCAACGTGGCTTTAGCCGGAGAAGTAGTTGTTTTCTGTTAGACATTCACAAAAAAAAACTTCATTTTCATCGTGGATTTTTCTATTTACAGAAAAATCTTTCTATTCAATATTCAATTGAGAATGTTTCCCTTTTCAACATGAATACCCCACAAGAGGTTATTTTGAACGATGGAAGATAGTGAATAAAGTTTATCTTTCAGTCGCAGATGATTCCACATTTGTTTTTATGAATATCCCATTCATATTTTGGAACAAATCAATCTATCATACCCTATGACAGGTTTGAATGTCAGAAAAATACTAATTTCAAAGTGTCTCTCCAAAAAAAAATGTTTCTAACTTTTTTCCATCTTTGCAAAGTGAGATTGCTTCTAGAAAATGTGTTTCCCATTTCTTCCGGTCTTCCTGATGATTGTGGAATCGTGGAATAGATTTTCGTCGACAAAAATGTATTGAAGACCTAGTGAATGCGATGCTTCTCTTGCGTCAATGTTTCAAATGATTTCTGGTGCGTACTCTTTTTTGGAAAACATTCTTCTTTGCCTCATTCATCTGAATGAGTTCTCAGTTGAGACTGGAATACAAAATCAAATAACTATCTCAATAAAAATGCAAATTTTCAATTTTAGATCATTTCTTTTGAGTTAGGGTCATTTCCGAATATCTATCAGATGTAGTTAAATGTCCAGCGTGGATTCAACCAGGGAAATAGTTGTTTTCTGTTGGACTTCACAAAAAAAAAACTTCATTTTCATCGTGAATTTTTCAATTCACAAAAAAATCTTCCTATTCAATATTCAATTGAGAATGTTTCCCTTTTCAACATGAATACCCCACAAGAGGTTATCTTGAACGATGGAAGATAGTGACTTGAGTTCATCTTTGAATCGCAGATCATTCCACATCTGATTTTATGAACATCCTGTTCATATTTTCAAACAAATCAATCAATCATACCCTATGACAGGTTTTAATGTCAGAAAAATACTAATTTCAAAGTGTTTCTCCAAAAAAAAATTTTTTTACTTTTTTCCATCTATGCAAAGTGAGATTGCTTCTAGAAAATGTGTTTCCCATTTCTTCCGGTCTTCCTGATGATCGTGGAAGCGTGACATAGATTTTCGTCGACAAAAATGTTTTGAAGACCTAGTGCTCTTGCGTCAATGTTATAAATGATTTCTGGTGAGTACTCTTCTTTGGAAAACATTCTCCTTTGCCTCATTCATCTAAATGGGTTCTCAATTAAGATTGAAATACAAAATCAAATAACTATCTGAATGGAAATGCAAGTTTTCAATTTCAGATTTTTCTTTCGAATTAGGGTCATTTCCGAATATTTATCAGATGTAGTTCAATGTCCAGCGTGGCTTCAACCGGGAAAGAAGTTGTTTTCTGTTAGACATTCACAAAAAAAAACTTCATTTTCATCGTGGATTTTTCAATTCACAAAAAAATCTTTCTATTCAGTATTCAGTTGAGAGTGTTTCCCTTTTCAACATGAATACCCCACAAGAGGTTATCTTGGGATGGAAGATAGTGACTAAAGTTTATCTTCCAGTAGCAGATGATTCCACATCTGATTTCATGAACATCCTGTTCATATTTTCAAACAAATTATTCTATCATACCCTTGTTGAAATGATGATAATGTGAACTGAATTCATGAACACTTTGTACAATGGTTACTATGAGATGTAATTTTTTGACGTTGTTAGTTGTTGATATATATGTCTACTGTTTGCTTCTAAGTTTATTTTTCTTCGAGTATTTCTAAAAAACTTCTAACAGGTTATGGGCCCAGAACAGTGCTAACCGCAAAACAAGTGAAGAAACTATATAACAGAAGTTGTTCGCTTGAAAATCGTATTCCAGTTGAAAATATTTCTCTGGAAGTTGTCACAAGTTTACAGAAAGCTGTCAGAGACGTCAACAGTTATCAAAATGGATAAATTTCCTAAATTTGAAAAGTTGCAAGGAATCTCTAACTCTCATTCATGGAAAACTATGGTATTTGCATACATGGACATTCAAAACCTTTCCAAAATAGTTACTGGTGAAGAAAAAGATCCGGCAGAGAATCCACCCAACGTAGAATCTTCTGATACAAAGTATATGGAAATAATGAAAGAGCATCAATTGAGATGTGAAGATTGGCGCTATCGGCATTCGTTAGCTCGAGCATTCTTACTTTTCAACGTAGACTCAATAATTGTTCCACAGATCACTTGTTATATTAAAGCTCAGGATATGTGGAGAACACTAAATGATTCATTTGATGAGCGAAACGAATACTCACTACATGCCCTGGCGAAGTCAGTGGTTGGCATAAAATGTGAATCAAAGTATAATTTACCAGATCATATAGCCAAGTACAATTAATTATGGACGAGACTAGTTGAGCGTACTACTGAAACTTCTGGTGGAGTCAAAGATTGCTTGGAAGCTGCTTTACGTCCACTAGCGAATTCTGCAAAAGCAAAAGGTTTCTTATTTCTTACCACAGTACCAGATGAAATCGAAAATATCGTGGATAATTTGAAAACCAAAAAAAATCTGACTTATAATGAAGTTTGTTCTCGGCTAATGGAAATATCAGTTCCAAATCCGAAATATCAAGACAATACTGCTTTTTTCGGGAAAGAAAAATGCGGAAAGAAACAGTTTCGCAGAGAATATACATATTGCAAGAAACATAACAGATGGTACAAAGGTCACACAATTCAAAACTGTAGAAATAAAAAACATGAAGAAGAGAAAGCTAATTTGGTCAATAGAGATGAATCTGACGAAGTTGCATATCCAGCAACGGTTCCAACCGAACCGTCATATAAATGGATTTTTGATACTGGAGCTACCTCACATATGAGTGGAAATGAGAATGCGTTTGAAAATGTCCAGCCTTATGGGGATTATACGTTGGGTGAAATAAGAAGATAGAAGTAACTCATATTGGTAATGTCAAGCTGGAAGGTCTGTTACCCCAAAGTATCACAATAAATTTTACATTGCATGATGTTCTTCACGCTCCTGAACTGAAGTGTTCATTGATATCATGGGAAACACTGAAATCACAGGGAATAACTAAGAAAGGTGAAGAAGATATAACTCTATGGAAAAAGGGCAAAATGGTAGGATGGGTAGTTTAAAAAAATAAGGAAAATGTTTTTCAAGAGATTAATATCAACTCCGCTATAGCTAATATAAGTATTTCAACCTGGCATAGACGATTGGGACATACTCCCATTAGTTCATTCGACGATATCAGGAAGTCAGTAGCAGATCCATGTATGTTGCCGAAAGGAAAATATGAAATGGGGTGTACAGCTTGTAAAAAATCTAAAATGACGCGAAAAATCACCAGAGAAAATGGAAATTGTTGTTCTAAACGCCTGCAAAAGATCCATTCTGATGTCGCTGGACCGTTTCAAACAAAGTCTTGTGGAGGAAAGTATTATTACGTTTCATTTATTGATGAATTCTCGAAATATGCATAGGTTAAGTTCATTTCAAAGAAGAGTGAAGTTGAAGACGCAATCAAAGAATTTATCACGAGCATTGAACGTCAATCAGGGGGAAAAGTTGAAATATTCAAGTCCGATAATGGAGGTGAATATACATCAACTTCTTTGAAATCTTTCTTCACAAATCTTGGAATAAAAACAGAATATTCCATTCCTAGAGTTCATGGAACTAATGGGATCGCTGAACGTCACAATAGAACGATAACCACGATCGCCAGAACGTATCTTATAGATTCCGAATTGCCTGAATATCTGTGGGCAGAAGCAGTTGCTCATGCAGTATATACAAAAAATCATCTTCCCCATTCTTTCACCAAAACTACACCGCTAGAAATGTTCTATGGGCAGAAACCTTCGATAAACCTTCTCAAAGGATTCGGAGAAAAGGCATATGTTCATATTCCTGAAGAAATCCGAAAAATAGCAGGAAAATTTGCTGAGAGAGCATTACAAGCAAGCCTGGTTGGTTATGGTCCAAAAGCAGGATGGTATCGTTTCTGGACAGAAAGAAAAGTAGTTTTTTCTAGAGACTACGATTTCTCTTCAGAAAATGATGGGGTTGTTCATATTCAACCAATCAATAAAGAAGGAATGAATATGTACGAAAATTGTCAGTATCCTCTCATTGTTAGTTATGAGACAGAATATCAGAATACTAAAGAAGAAGGAAAAGAAAGTAGAAGAAAATATTCTAGTAAAGATCAAGATGATAATGACGAATTAGAAAACCCCAGTTGTTCTAGCAAGACTGGAAAAGAAAATGAATTTGATAAAAATAAGAATTACAGTAATTCCAACGATAATTTCTGTCAGAGGCGAAGTTCACGTAAACACACCACTCCTTTACGTTATGGAGAAGATTTCTGCAAACAGGCTATGGATGAACCAATTTCATATGAAGATGCTATTTCTGGAACGGAGAAAGAACAATGGAAGAAGGCAATTGTGGAAGAACTTGAATCTATGGAGAAAAACAAAGTATGGGACATTGTTGATGTAGAAAAAGGTCAGAGAGTCGTTGGATGCCGTTGGGTATTCAAGAAAAAAATATCTGAAACAGGAGAAGTTTCTAAATACAAGGCCAGGCTTGTAGCTCAAGGATTCAGTCAAGTTCCTGGAGTCGATTTCGAAGAAACTTCTTCTCCTGTGATACGATATCAGACGATCAGACTGCTCTTCACGCAACTCATAATGGAATGATATCAAGCCAAATGGATATCAAAACGGCATTTCTCAATGGAGATATTGACGTAGAGGTATACATGAGAATTCCAAAGGGCGTGAATGATTAACCAGGAAGAGTTTGTCGGTTGAATGAAAGTATGTATGGTCTAAAGCAATCACCACGACAATGGAATCGAAAGTTGATCTCAGTGCTCAAGACAATCCAACTTCGGCAATCAAATGCAGATCCCTGTTTATTTTTATCTTTGGACAAACAACAGATCAGTCTACGTAGACGATCTTCTGATTCCGGGTTCTTCCCATGGAAAAGTGAAAATTGTTGAAGATATTTTATCCCAACATTTTGAAGTAACTTTTCTAGGAATACCAAAATACCTGCTTTCAATCCAAATATCTTGGCATGAAAATTATTTGGCTCTGTCCCAGGAGCAGTACATTTATAAGTTATTAGAAGAGTGCTATTATCTGAATTGCAAACCCACTTCAACTGCCATGGATTGTGGAACACGACTGAAGAAAGCGAAACCAGGTGATTCTAGGACTGATGAAGACCTGTATCAATCGAAAATTGGAAGTCTTTTGTATCTAGCTATGGGAACAAGACCAGATATTGCCCATACTGTGAATGTTTTGTCTCAGTATTGTGTGGATCCATCGACCATACATAATAGTTCAGTACATCATCTTTTCCGTTATCTGAAAGGTTCCATGCATTATAAACTGATTTATAAACCAATGGGGTCCCCTTCACTGAATTTGTATAGTGACGCATCTTCTGCAAACTCCCTAGATGATAGGAGGTCCTATACAGGATTTGTAGCATTTTATGGAGGATCAGTTGTCTGCTGGTGTACGAAGAAGCAACAAAGTGTAGCAGTTTCAACCACGGAGGCAGAATACATGGCACTATCAAGTACTTGCAGACAAGCAATGTGGATGTCACAATTACTAGAAGATTTGGGTCAGAATATAAAACCACTACTACTATGTGATAATCAGTCGAAAATTCATTTATCTGTTAATTCTGTTATGATTCAAAGAAGCAAACGCATTGACATTCATTATCATTATACCAGAGAAAGGTTTTTGAATGCAGATGTGAATATTACTTACGTTGCTTCGAAAACAAATTCCGCTGATTTGTTTACAAAACCATTAGGAAGAGAGCAGTTCCATTATTTATGGTCAAAATCCATGGAGAGTTCACATTAAGGAAGAGTGTTGGAATGATGATAATGTGAACTGAATTCATAAACAATTTGTACAATGGTTACTATGAGATGTAATTTTTTGTTGTTGTTAGTTGATGATATATATGTCTACTGTTTGCCTCTAAGTTTATTTTTCTTCGAGTATTTCTAAAAAACTTCTAACAACCCTATGATAGGTTCAAATGTCAGAAAAATAATAATTTCAAAGTGTCTCTCCAAAAGGAATGTTTTTAACTTTTTTCCATCTTTGCAAAGTGAGATTGCTTCTAGAAAATGTGTTTCCCATTCCTTCTGCTCTTCCTGATGATCGTGGAAGCGTGAAATAGATTTTTGTCAACAAAAATGTATTAAAGACCTAGTGCTCTTGCATCAATGTTACAAATGATTTCTGGTGAGTACTCTTCTTTGGAAAACATTCTTCTTTGCCTCATTCATCTGAATGAGTTCTCAATCAAGACTGGAATAAAATGTCAAATAACTATCTGAATGAAAATGCAAATTTTCAATTTCAGGTTTTTTCTTTTGAGTTAGGGTCATTTTCGACTATCTATCAGATATAGTTCAATATCCAGCGTGGCTTCAGCAGGGAAAGAAATTATTTTCTGTTAGATACTCACAAACAAAGAAACATTTTTATCGTGGATTTTTCAATTCACAGGATAATCTTTCTATTCAATATTCAATTGAGAATGTTTTCCTTTACAACATAAATACCCCACAAGAGGTTATCGTGAACGATGGAAGATAGTGACTAAAGTTTATCTTTCAGTCGCAGATGATTCCACATCTGATTTTATGAACATCCTGTTCATTATTCAAACAAATCAAACTATCAGTTCAGTTCGATGTCTGAGACAGTATAGACGTAAATAAATTGCTCTGCTATATAGTGTGAATTAACAGCATAGACGTGGTGTAGTACTAGAAAAATCAAGTGGCAAGTGGAAAACGATACCTAATCTGTATTAGATAAAATGAATACCAGAAACAAACAAGAAATAACGGCCATAGTCACGAAATCCATCAGTGAATTTTTGCTTGACAAAGAATTCATCGAAAAAAAAATTAGGAACCTCGAAGAAGAGGTAAAAACTCATAAAGTAATGATTAACAAACTAGAAGAAAAAGTAGATAGCTTTCAACAAGAAATCGATAATATCCATCAACGAGCAAAAGTAAATAATATATGTGTATACGGGGTGGCTGAAGAACATGACGAGAATCTGCTGAATAAGATACTGGGCATAATAAATTCCAAATCAATTGAGAAACTAGATACTAACGATGTTCAAGTTGCATTCAGAGTTGGAACACGTCATGAAAATCCAAGCAAACCAATACCTTCAATATTAATATTGTCAAAACCACAGGTGAAGTTTGAAATTTTCAAACGTGGAGGAACATTCAGAGGTACAAACATATATTTCAACGAAGACTTAACGAAGTGCAGAAGATTGTTGTTAATGGAAGCGAAATCTGGTTTTGGGGTGAAAAATTCATGGTCATTCAATGGTCAAATTTATGCCACAATAAACGGAAAGAAAACCAGGCTCACCTGCAAGAAAGATGTTACTAAATATATCAACAATAATTAACATTAATCATGAAACATGTCTCATTCTCTTTTATTTTATCAGTGATGAATTTATAAAAGAAAACTATTGAAATGTACCAGAAGCTCTAGCTGTTTTGATCATATTCAACTAATATATTTAAGCCAGAGCAATTATTCTCAAATCTAGCTATATTATCAATTTTTCTGCGAATAAGAAAGTTTTAATTCTACCTTCTCACCTTTATTAACTCTATCCTTCTTTTACTCTTTTCTCAACCTTTTTCTTAAAATAAACATATCTTTCCTCAGTTTTCACTCCAAATTGATCGATAGAATAGACACATTCTCATTCCCAACACAACAGGACAAATATGCTGAATTTTCTAAACCACATAGAAAATTGTGAGGAGAGAGAAACGATTGTTTGTGAGAATTTGGAAGACAATGTGGAACGTTCTAGGGGTGAGCATGAATATATTCCATCTGAATATTAGGAGTATGCGAAGAAATATTGATGAATTTATCTTGTATATTCAGTCAGCCAATATAAGTTATGTTGATATTATAATGTTATCTGAATCATGGCTGATTGATGATATCCAAATTTTAAATTTTATAATGAACTCAATTCAACCAAAACATGGGTTGATAGTTTACATTAGGAAAGATATCAACTTGTCTTCTGCTATAAAACACCTAAGTGAAATCAACTTATTGGAGATATCGTTTCCGATAGGTAATAGATCATTTTTATTAACTGCATCATATCGTCCACCATCGTCTAACCTGGAAACGTATTTATCAGATATTGAGTCCTACTTTTCAAATCAACCAGATGCAGATATATAAATATTCATTGGAGACATAAATATAAATATATTAAATACATCAGATACACTAGTTAATAATTACATATGCATGATGGCTGAAATGGGATGTTTTTCATTCATTAATAAACCTCTAGCTGTTTTGATCATATTCAACTAATATATTTAAGCCAGAGCAATTATTCTCAAATCTAGCTATATTATCAATTTTTCTGCGAATAAGAAAGATTTAATTCTACCTTCTCACCTTTATTAACTCTATCCTTCTTTTACTCTTTTCTCAACCTTTTTCTTAAAATAAACATATCTTTCCTCAGTTTTCACTCCAAATTGATCGATAGAATAGACACATTCTCATTCCCAACACAACAGGACAAATATGCTGAATTTTCTAAACCACATAGAAAATTGTGAGGAGAGAGAAACGATTGTTTGTGAGAATTTGGAAGACAATGTGGAACGTTCTAGGGGTGAGCATGAATATATTCCATCTGAATATTAGGAGTATGCGAAGAAATATTTATGAATTTATCTTGTATATTCAGTCAGCCAATATAAGTTATGTTGATATTATAATGTTATCTGAATCATGGCTGATTGATGATATCCAAATTTTTTCCATTCCAAATTTTGATATATTATATAATGAATCTCAATTCAACCAAAACGATGGGTTGATAGTTTACATTAGGAAAGATATCAACTTGTCTTCTGCTATAAAACACCTAAGTGAAATCAACTAATTGGAGATATCGTTTCCGATAGGTAATAGATCATTTTTATTAACTGCATCATATCGTCCACCATCGTCTAACCTGGAAACGTATTTATCAGATATTGAGTCCTACTTTTCAAATCAACCAGATGCAGATATATAAATATTCATTGGAGACATAAATATAAATATATTAAATACATCAGATACACTAGTTAATAATTACATATGCATGATGGCTGAAATGGGATGTTTTTCATTCATTAATAAACCAACCAGAGAAACGAACTCTGCAAGCTTAATTGACCACGGTTATGTGAAAATTTCATAAAAATAGAACAATCTAATCAATCCTCATATATTTTAATGTGATATAACCGATCACTACATGTCACTATTATCGGTAAAACTTGATAAAAAGTTGAAAACAACCAATATATGCACGAAAAAATCATACACCTTAAAAAAAAAAAAAAATTGGGAGCAATTATGCAATCCAAGACCCAGAATCGCATACAATACCTTTTTGATGAACTGAAAAGCATATTGACAAATGTACAGAAGTGAAAAGAAAAACAAATAAACAAACAAAATTGAAATCATGGATGACAAATGGCCTTCTTATTTCTATACACCATAGAGACAAATTGAAACAAAATCTTTTGGCCGACTTCTCAGTAGAAAAACGAAACGAGTATAAACTTTATAGAAACTTCCTGACAAAACTTATCCGAGAAACCAAAAACAAATTCTATACAAATGAAATATTAGATGCTAAAAATGATTTAAAAAAAGTTTGGCAGAATGTGAACGAAATAACAAACAGTGCAAAAAATTAATCTACTAATTATGATATTGAAGATGAAAACAAACAAAAAATTTTGTTAGATAAAGAAAAAGCTTAATTTTTCAATAATTTTTTCGTTGAAATTGGTGGTGATATGGCAATAAAATTGAAGAGCCCACATTCCCCGTTATAGAAAACCGAAACAATATCGCCACACCCAGTAACAAGAAACGAATTAATCGATATCATATCTGGATTAAAAAATAATACTTCCCCTGGTCCCGACAAGATCTCTGTGTTCCTTATCAGAAAGCTCCACACGTACTTCATAGAACCCATATGTCACATTTTGAATTTAATATTTAATGTTGGAAAAATACCTAAATCTTTCAAAGACTCAATCACAACACCGATCCTTAAGTCAGGCGATAAAAAATCAGTAACAAACTTTCGACCCATAACTCAGATTAATAATTTCTCAAAAATATTCGAAAAATGTCTCAAAAATAGAGTTATACAATTCTGCAACAATAACAATATTTTTTCAAAATCACAATATGGTTTTCTGGAAAGCAGATCAACTGAAAACGCAGTTTTTGAGATTGTTAACCAAATCAACAACTGTTTCCAAAATCAAGAAAAATGCATAACGGTGTTTTTGGATTTGGCCAAGGCATTTGATACTGTCGATCACAATATACTCCTTCAACGTCTAGCTGACATAGGTGTGAGGGGTGTTGCTTTGGGAATATTTGAGGACTATTTGATAAATAGAACACAAATTGTCAAGGTAAACGAATCTTTGAGCGACCCACTACTAGTTACCCGGAGCGTACCCCAGGGAACTGTATTGGGTCCTATCTTATTTCTCCTCTATATGAACAACATCTTCAAAATTTTTAATTTCAAAGGTAAAATAACTTCATTTGCTGCTGACAGAGCTATCACTTTTGTTGAAAAAACGTGGGAAGAAGTATACAATCAGGCTGAAATAGGCATCAAATAGTGGACCAATCTCTTCGGTGGTATGAACACATTGATTATACAGTAACTAGACTACGTAAATTAATCTATAAATTTTATCAGCTTAGGAATATAATAACCAGGAAAATGATACTGATGGTGTATGATGCCTTGGCTAACTCCATAATACGTTATTGTATTCTAGTATGGGGCGGTACCTTCAAGACATCGCTAGTTAACTTAAAAGTGATTCAGAATTCATTAATAAGAATTATGATGAAAAAAGATCGGAGGTATTCTACTAAGTCGTTGTATGATGAAACTGGAATATTTGGAGTTAGGAAACTTTCACAGTTTACTATGGACTACTAATTCTTCAATTACATTTGTACAGCATGCATTCAATACTCGTACCAGTTCAGTTAAGACCATGAATGTTCCACGCTGCAGACTCACGCAAAATCAAAAATTTATATCGTATCTTGGACCAAAACTTTACAATACTCTACCTGAATCATTGAAAGGCATGAGAAAAAAACTCAAATTCATAAGAGAGTTGAAAAAATATTGTTAATTAACAATTATTTTCTCCAACTTCTAATTAATATGAAGGAACCATTTTGTCTTTAGAAATCTTTTTTTTTCCTTTTTGATATAAAAAAAAAATAATTTCATTTAATTTTTCATTATTTATCCAATAAGCAATTTGTTATAAACAAATAAATTTTTACCTTATATTTTTTTTTTCTATTCTGCTTTCTGTCACAAAAACAGAGATGATTTTAATTTTTCTTATTCTGTTTATTATTATTTTTTTAATTTTTAAATATAAGTTCTCTGTAACTTCGTCATTCTTACCTGGTTTTTCATCCTTAAAATTATTATAATTTATAAACTAATCGAGATACGATGAAAATATTTCAGACTCATTTATTCTCCATTAGATAAAGAACAAATTTAGCTAAAAAGTTTAGTTGTTACTTATTTATTCATTAAATTTATAGCAATTTTTGATGAAAAATACTTGGGGAAAAATTTTTTTTTGCTTCAATGCTTGAAAATCTTATCAACTATTAAAAATATGACTACCTCATTCAAGTATCTTATCAATTATTGTTCATTACTCAACATTTTTACCTTCTACATTTTAATATCCAAATTCAGTAAATTGAACCAAAAATAAGTACCGTACAAAGATGTCAAAGTATAGAATTGTGTCAAGTTCAACTTCAAAGAAGGGAGATATAATGGAAAAACTTGATTCAGGTGTTCCAAAACTTCAACTGGATTTTCATTGTGAATTTTGCAACAGAAGTTTCAACACAAAAAGAGGTTTGAATATCCACAAAAGAAAAATGCACTTCTCCTCTAGTACATGTTTTATTTCTTCAACGCCTGATAGTTCCACGGAATCGAATGAAATTGAAAACGAGTCTTCTAATCGACTTAATAATCATTTGGCAAATCACAAACTCAATCTATATATTGCTAAAAGGATAACCAAATCGGCCAGAGTGAGTGCTGCTGAAGCCTTGAGTAAATCGATTGACAATTGTATCATTTCCAACTCTACAGAAGCATGGGAAAATATACTTTCTTTCGCATACAAGTCCTTCTGCCTTCCACCAATCAATCAAAATCGAAAAGAATCTCTAACAACAATCATCAAGAGAAACATTGAGAGTCCCAATCTTCTGCAAAATACAACAATTACTAATCCTTCAACATCGAAATATAATCTCTCTAAACGTATAGTCAACAAAGTTTCTGATGGTGATCTCACATCTGCTATTCGTATTTTGACGTGTACTGACACAATAGCTACTTTTGACGAAACAACCTTGTTGGAGCTCAAATCAAAACATTCAGCTGACACGGAATTTATATATACAGGGAGTGACATCTTTAATCCTTTGAAAGTTAACGAAATTGAAGTTTTGAATGCAGTGAAGTCATTTCGTACTGGATCTGCAGGAGGCCTAGATTCTTTGAGACCATCGCATCTTCAAGATTTGTTATCTAAAAGTTCTGGATCTATGGGCGAGAAACTTCTTCGGTCTTTAACCAACCTCTGCAATTTTATGCTTAGCGGTAAAGTTAACCGAGATGTGATCCCAATCCTATACGGAGCATCATTGATAGCACTTAGAAAAAGATGCGGTGGCATCAGACCAATAGCCGTCGGTACTACTTTTAGACGCCTTGTTTCCAAATTAGCATGTTCACAAATCAAGGAATCATTAGGTAATTCTTTCCGTCCCATACAATTTGGTTTTGGTTCTCCAGGAGGATGCGAAGCCGTCGCCCATGCAGCACGACGTTTTGTAAATCAACATCCAGACTCTTCTTCTACTGTATTTCTGAAAATTGATTTTGAAAATGCTTTTAATATGATTCACAGAAATATTCTATCAGAAAGAGTCAAAGATACGATCCCGAATCTCTTTCCCTTCACACGTCAATGTTATGAGAAGCCAAGTTTTTTGAATTTTGGAAATAACGTAATTTATTGGGAAAGAGGCGTTCAACAAGGAGATCCATTGGGCCCCGCTCTCTTTTGTTTATGCATCGAGAACCTAACAAGATCGATTGAAGCTGAATTTAGTTGTTGGTATCTTGATGATGGCGCCAGAGGTGACAATGCAGATTTGGTTCTGGAACAGTTCCAAAAAATTATTTCGTCTTCCAATGAAGTCGGCCTCCAATTAAATTTCAAAAAATGCGAACTTTTGTTTTTGAACGAACATATAGATAACATTTCAAAGAAATTCAATGATTTAGCTCCTGACATTAAAATTATGGACAGAAACAATTGGACCCTCCTTGGTGCTCCACTTTCGGATGAATCTTTGACAGAATGCATAAACCAAAAAACAAATTCCCTCATTTTGATGGCATCACGCATCGATAAAATTCCTAATCATATTGGATATTTTCTCCTGAAGAATTGTTTGGCTATACCCAAATTGATGTATACCCTGAGATGTTGTGAAACATGGCGCTGCATGGAGGAACTCATTCATTTTGATG
Organism: Gonioctena quinquepunctata; assembly: GCA_018342105.1. Taxonomy (NCBI): domain Eukaryota; kingdom Metazoa; phylum Arthropoda; class Insecta; order Coleoptera; family Chrysomelidae; genus Gonioctena; species Gonioctena quinquepunctata. The sequence continues at coordinate 11,826 of JAFIRS010002845.1, read as the reverse complement.
CAACACACCGTGAGATTCTGGAGCAGATGACCAATAACCATTTTAACGATCTAACATGGCTCCAAGTAACGCTTCCCGTGAATAAAGGTGGTCTAGGAATCCGTCAAGCATCTTCACTCACTTTACCAGCTTTCCTTTCTTCATTCAACAGCGTCCAACATTTGATTGACCAGATTTTACCTAATTACTTCATCAATTCACCAGACTCTTTCTACATAGAATGCGGATCTATTTGGCTCTCGAAAACAGGTATCTCTACACCTAGTTATAAACTGTCACAGAAATCCTGGGATATTCCTCTTATCGAATCTTCATCTACAAAACTCCTTGAGTCAGCTGCTAACTCTCAATTCGAAAAGGCTCGTCTCAAGGCAGTATGCACTAAGGAATCTGGAGCTTGGCTTAACGCCCTTCCTGTTGCATTCCTTGGAACGTTATTGGATAATGAATCCTTCAGGATTTCTGTTGGTCTACGTTTGGGTTGTTCGATTTGTGTTAGCCATACATGCAGATGTGGATCCAACGTCAATGATAAAGGTATTCATGGTTTGAGTTGTAAATATAGTTCGGGACGTTTCTCACGACACTCCACTGTTAACGATTTAATTAAACGTGCTTTGTCAACTGCTGACATTCCTTCTGTTTTGGAACCCTTAGGAATAATTCGTGACGATGGTAAACGTCCAGATGGGATGTCTCTCATTCCTTGGAGCCATGGAAAACCACTAGTTTGGGACTTCACCTGTGCAGACACTGTTGCTCCTTCACATATTAATTTAACATCGAAGACTGTTGGTGGTGCTGCAAATTCTGCTGAAAAATTGAAGATTAAAAAATATTCCAGTTTGATTGATCAATATAATTTTTATCCAATAGCTATCGAAACCTACGGTTCTTTTGGTAAATATGCATTGGAATTTTTCAAAATTATCGGTCGTAAACTCATCAATAAAACTAATGATCCTAGAGCGAGGACTTTCCTGTTTCAACGTATAAGTATTGCAATCCAGATAGGAAACGCTGCATCTGTCCTGGGTTCTATACCTACTTCTAAAAGTTTGGATGAAATTTTTATCCGTCCTCCAGGATTGAGAATTTTGAGCAATTCCTCAATTATTTATACAGTCCCACTTCTCACTGCTTCACCATCAAGGCAAATAGAAGGAGTGAACTCTGACGAAATGGAAGACACATCTAGAAGAAAAGCTTTGAAGAAAAATGATTTGTTTTCTCTTCCCAAAAAATAACTTGTTCTGACATATCTCAATCCAACTCAAGTAACTACAATACCATTAGACCACTCGGACTCAATGGATTGAAGAACATTGGCAACACCTGCTTCATGAATAGTATATTACAATGTTTATCGAACACCAGATGGTTGCTCGAATATCTGAGAAAAGACGAGCATATGAGGGATATCAACACAAGCATATCAAGCATGAAAGGTGCTCTGATAAAAGCATTTGCGATTGTGATAAAAGAACTTTGGTCAGAAGATTTGTCTGATAGGGTGGTGAATACTGTTTCTTTGAAATGCCAAATACAAATATTTGCACCTCGCTTCATGGGGCACGCTCAACAGGACGCCCAAGAATTTCTCAGATATTCATTGGAAGGTCTTCATGAAGATATAAACAGAGTGATTGAAAAGCCCAAACCTATTTTGATAGAAATTGATGAAAAACTGAGCAATCTTGAAAAGGCACAGGAGACAAGATATCTAAGAATGGACAACTCAAAAATGGTTGATAACTTTGTTGGTCAACTGAAATCATCGTTGTTCTGTTCTTCTTGTGGCCATTGTTCTGTCTCTTTTGAGCCTTTCTGGGACCTTGATATTCCACAGATACCTGGCCAGCTGAGTCTGTCACAATGTTAAGACTTGTTTATTAGAGAAGAAATTTTAGATGGCGAAGAGAAACCAACTTGTTGTTAATGTAAGGAAAGAAAATATACAAAGTCATTATGTATATATAAATTCCCCAAAATATCAGTAATTCACTTGAAACGATTTTCGCCTTTGGGGAGATTTATGGGAAAATTAAATGTCAACATTGACTTTCCTCTCAAAGGATTGGATATGAGTAATTATGCAGCAGATAATGTAGCTCCATGTCAGTACAACTTGTATGCTGTATCCAACCATAGTGGAACAACTCATAGCGGACACTACACGGCTTACTGTAAGCACCCTTACGCAGGCATATGGCACGAGTACAATGACTCCAGAATATCACCGATATCATCACAATCCATTATAAGTGAAGAAGCATTCGTCCTTTTCTATGAGCAAGAGGACACCAACTTAGATTAGCTTTATTATAATTTGAATTGTTTTCTTGAGATTATATACAATAAATTCAAGTAAATTGAAATATTTTAATATCACTTAGTTATACTTCGAACTCTGAATATTACTATGTAAACAAAATTTTTTAGCAGAGTTCATTAGCCTGAGCGTATTGGAAAGGAAGAATGATCTTCACATTGTTTTTCATTTAACAAAATCTATTTATAAGTAGTTATTAACATTTATAATATTTTTTTTTTTTACCTTTTATTTTACATTCCGTTTATTTTTCTGAACGTTTCTTTGATGGTGGCTCATAGTCTACAGTTTCTTCTTGTCTTATGTTTTCATCGTTCTCTTCGTCCCCCAGCAAAGTTTCCACAAGTTGTCCAATAGAGACGGCATAATCAGCACAGGCACTATCGTCTTCATTCTCATTTTGTAAAGCGTTCCCTTCATCAACATCGCCGAATTCGTCATTATCATCTTCCATCGCTATCTTTTTGCAATTATCGCAACTCTCTCCTTTGCAATGCTTGCAGAGAGAACATGGAAAACCAGCCTTCCTGCATTCGCATCATTTTGAACCATTTTTTGAGGCAATTACAGTGAACTAATTTTAAGAGTTCATCAGGAGAAGTTTAAGACAGGCATGTTAGAAAGTAATTGTAATAATTATTAGGTGACCGTTGATAATTACCCGTAGACATGAGGGTCTATTATAATAAAATGAGATTTCAATGATAATGGATATGAACGTGCATAAAATATTCTGTTCATTAATAAATAACTTAAATTTATTAGAGACTCTATTGTCTTAATAATATTTCAAAAAAAAATAAAGATTGTCATTCATAAACTTTAACAAACATTAAAGAAAGAGAACCTGAAAATAAAAATCTAGATATTCGTGAATTCTCCTAGTATAATTGAGTGATATTAAAATGTAAAAGGTAAAAATGTTGAGTAATGAACAATAATTGATATGATACTTGAATGAGGTAGTCATATTTTCAATAGTTGATAAGATTTTTAAGCATTAAAGCAAAAAAAATGTCTCCCTAAGTATTTTTCATCAACAATTGCTATAAATTTGATGAATAAATAAGTAACAACTAAACTTTTCAGCTAAATTTGTTCTGTATCCAATGGAAAATAAATAAGTCCTCAGTATTTTCATCGTATCTCGATTAGTTTATATAAATTATAATAATTTTATGGATGAAAAACCAGGTAAGAATGACGAAGTTACAGAGAACTTATATTTAAAAATAAAAATAAAATAATAAAAAAAATTTAAAAAAAACATGTCTGTTTTTGTGACAGGAAGTAGAATAAAAAAAAATATAGGGTAAAAATTTATTTGTTTATAACAAATTGTTTATTGCATAAACAATGAAAAATTACATAAAATGTTTTTTTTTTATATCAAAAAGAAAAACAAATAATGATTTTCAAAGAAAAAATGGTTCCTTAATATTACTTAGAAGTTGAATAAAATAATTGTTAATCAACAAATGCGTTTTTGAGCAATAAAATTTTTTTTTTTATAGAACAATTTTTCTTTCAAAAATCATTATTTGTATCAAAGATTGAAATGCCATAAAAAAAATTCAATTATCTTATAAACAACGCATTTGTTTATAACAATTTTTTAAACAATTAGATATACAAATTTTCAAAATTTATTTTTATGCAGTTTCTGATAACATAAAAACGGATCGTTAAAAATATTTTTTTCAATGAATAATTTAAGTATTTAATTTTGCAACAACGAAAATTATTAATAAAAAACTGAAAAATTAAATTTTTTTAATTTTTCCAACGGGGTTCTATTCTGAAGCCTTTCAAGAATTGCTCCAAGAGAGGTAAAAAATCTTAACTTTATAGTTTAACAATTATCACACTTGCAATGTTCATGTTCAAGCAGAAAAAAATTATTAATTAACTATTGAATAACTAATTGAACAATGGTGATACATTTTTTTTTCAAGCAGATTATTGTTCATGCATCTATTTAGTTAGTGTCTGAATTTTTTCAATTTTTCCTTTTCATATTTAGTATGCTTAAATAATTTTTATTGTCAAAGTGTCCAAAGTGGGCGCGGCTTGCCCAAGCCAGAGTACCCGTTTTCGGCCGTATTTTCATCCCTCTGGGAAAATTATGAATATTGATCCTACAATTCCGAGAATCAGAACTTTCTTCAGGAAATTTGCTCCTCTTTTCGTACCTTTTTTCAGTTTTGGAAAATCTTCATTAGTTTTTGAGATATTTGCAAAAAACCAAAGCCCCCATTTTTTTTAGTCAATAACTTTTACAATTTTTGCAATCGGAACTTCTTTTTGTCAAAAATTATCTAGATGTCATCCCGAATCGAATGACACCTCGATCATAATTTTCGGAGACTGCTGGAAAAAATTGGTCCAAAAAGCACTTGTTAACTGGACTAATACCCTATGACAGGTTTTAATGTCAGAAAAATACTAATTTCAAAGTGTCTCTCCAAAAGGAATGTTTCTAACTCTTTTCCATCTTTGCAAAGTGAGATTGCTTTCAGAAAATGTGTTTCTCATTTCTTCCGGTCTTCCTGATGATCGTGGAAGCGTGAAATAGATTTTCGTCGACAAAAATGTATTGAAGACCTAGTGAATGCGATGCTTCTCTTGCGTCAATTAAATGATTTCTGGTGAGTACTCTTTTTTGCAAAACATTCTTCTTTGCGTCATTCATGTAAATGAGTTCTCAATTGAGACTGGAATACAAAATCAAATAACTATCTGAATGAAAATGCAAATTTTCAATTTCAGATTTTTTTTTGAGTTTGGGTCATTTCCAAATATCTATCAGATGAAGTTCAATGTCCAGCGTGGCCTCAGCCGGGAAAGTAGTTGTTTTCTCTTGGACAATGACAAAAAAAAACAACTTCATTTCCATCGTGGATTTTTCAACTCAAACAAAAAATGTTTCTATTCAATATTATATTGAGAATATTTCCCTTTTCAACATCAATACCCCACAAGAGGTTATCTTGAACGATGGAAGATAGTGACTTAAGTTTATCTTTCAATCACCGATGATTCCACATCTGATTTTATGAACATCCTGTTCATATTTTCAAACAAATCAATCTATCATACCCTATGACAGGTTTTAATGTCAGAAAAATAGTAATTTCAAAGTGTCTTTCCAAAAGAAATGTTTCTAACTTCTTTCCATCTTTGCAAAGTGAGATTGCTCCTAGAAAATTCGTTTCCCATTTCTTCCGGTCTTCCTGATGATCGTGGAAGCGTGAAATAGATTTTCGTCGACAAAAATGCATTGAAGACCTAGTGCTCTTGCGTCAATGTTACAAATGATTTCTGGTGAGTACTCTTTTTTGGAAAACATTCTTCTTTGCCTCATTCATCTAAATGAGTTTCCAATTAAGACTGGAATACAAAATCAAATAACTATCTGAATAAAAATGCAAATTTTCTATTTCAGATTTTTTTTTGAGTTAGGATCATTTCCGAATATCTATGAGATTTAGTCCAATGTCCAGCGTGGCTTCAGGGGATGTAGTTGTTTTCTGTTAGACATTCACAAAAAAAAACCTTTTCATCGTGGATTTTTCAATTCACAGAAAAAAAATTCTAGTCAATAGAGAATGTTTCCCTTTTCAACATGAATACCCCACAAGAGGTTATCTTGAACGATAGAAGATAGTGACAGATGATTCCACATCTGATTTTATAAACATCCTGTTCATATTTTCAAACAAATCGAAGTAAAACTCCTTATAAAAAAAAACTAAATTAAACTTTCATAAAAACAAGATAATCCAAAACTCCCAAAATTCTAAAGAAATATGGAAAACAATAAAAGAGTACACAGGAAACAATCACAAAAGGCAGATTATTGACAGTATTGAACAAGAAAACGGCAACCTTGTCTGTGATAGAAAAATTATTGCAGAATAATTAAATATTTATTTCCCAAATTTAGGCAATAACTTGTCAACTAAACAGAAAAATTATGGAATGAACGAACCCACTACCCGTAGACAACCTCAATCAATGTTTCTAACGGAATATATCCTTCTGAAGTGACAAAAATAATCACAGAACTAAAATCTAAAAAGATACCTGTCGAGGACTGTGTGGCGTCAGGGTGGCTTAAAATGATATGTCGTTAGCGGTACACCACTCAAGTTAAGGTAGAAGGTTGAAGCGCGCCGAAGACTGTATGGCATTGGGGTGGATGAAAATGATATTTCGTTGGCGTTTTCTCCTCATGACTTGGGAATAAAAGGTAATTAATAAAAAAATGAAAACTTGAAAATAAAATGAGTAAAAAATAAAATGTAAGCCAAAAGGTTTTATTGTAAAGGAACATAGAAATGATTCAGATAATGTACTAAAAGCTGAAGAATAATTAGGTAGGTACCAGTCATCACACCACTCTCCTCATCAATATAGAACATTGATCAGACTAAAATAAAATCGTGGGGCGTGTCGAATCTCTATTATCTACAGTCAACCGCTCATTCATTATATGCTTCTGATGCATCTTCTCAGTACACAACTTATGCAAAATGTGTGTAAAAGGAAATACGTCACTATCATTGTGCGACATCGCAGAACGATCATTTATATATTTACCCAGGTTACGCTACGTAGATAATAGAAAGTCAACGCGCCCCACGATATTATTTTAGTCTGATCAATGCCGTATATTTATGGGGAGAGTGGTGTGATGATTGGTGCCTGATACCTAATACCTACCTGATTATTTTTCAGCTTTTAGTACATCATCTGCATCATTATCATGTTTCTTTACAATAAAACCGTTTACCTTATATATGAATATAATCCAACTGAGGGCAATGCTTGGTACTGAAATGAATATTCATTAAGAATATGAACTGTTTTTTTTTTCTGAAAACATAAACCATAAAATCACTTACGATATTTTGAAAGCTATAGCTGAACATATAGCACGGCCCCTTCCTTTCATAATATATAAATGTTTTTCAACTGGTGACGTCCCTACCCACTTTAAAAACGCGATTATCATACCAATCTACAAAAATGGCGACAAGTAAAAATTCAACAATTACAGACTTATATCACTTACTTCTACAATCTCTAAAATCTTTGAGAAAATCCTAAAAATGCGAATGGTAAGCTACTTCGATAAATACAAACTGATTGCGCCAACGCAGTTTGGGTTCCGAGATAACCTCCTAACTCAGGATGCCATTGCTGATATTACCTATGACATTAATCAAACAATGCATAAGAGAAAAGCGTGTTTAGCAATTATTATCAATTTAGCGAAAGCTTTTGATACTGTTTGTCACAGATTGTTGTTGAAAAAACAGGAATATTTAGGGTTTCGTGGGTCTACCTATAATTTACTAATTTTTTTTTAACTGACCGCAAACAAATAGGAAACGATGTAAGCAATGAAATGGATATAACATATGGCGTCCCTCAAGGGACCGTGCTGGGCCCAGTTCTGTTCATAATTTATATAAACGAAATACTCACTAAAGAAAATTCTGGGACTATAATTTTGTTTGCTGACGATACGGCGTTAATATATACTGAGTAATCCTGGCAACAGCTGAAAACGATCTAAAAAATATATTCAAATGGTTCAGACGTAATGTCCCAACAGTGAACGTATATGAAACTGGAGTTATCCCATTTACGTCATACGAAAGTAATTTACCCCATTACGATACCCTCACGTTGAACAATATGGATGTCCCATTACAGAGGTCGGTGAAATATCTAGGAATTCATATTGATTCGTTTCTCAGGTGGGACATACACATTGTTCATGTAGTAAAGAAAACCCGTGGACTGATTCACAGATTCTGGCAGTTCAAGAAATTTTTAGGGTTCACACATCTCAAAATCCTGTAGCATGCTTCAGTAGAATCCATCATTCAGTGCGGTATAGTTCGCTGGGAGGGCATTCTGAGTTGTCATCTGAAACCATTAGAGGTACTCCAAGAATGGTTCATCAAAATAATTTTAGGAAAACCGAAAAGATACTCAATTGAACAACTGAATCCGGACTACTCAACATGAGACAATTGTTCTATAAAACGATTATTCAATTCGTTTCTGGGAATAAAACATATATCCATTCAGTGAACCATAAATATTTCACCAGAAACAACAAATCAATGTGTTCATGCCCAAAGCAAATAAGTCAGTTAGCCAGAGTTGCTTCACTTACCTTGCTCCTCGCTTACTCCGTTTATTGCCTGATGAACTTCAAAGAATCAATTCAAAATTCCAAAGAGAATATTAAACTTTGGATCCTGGATACCGATAGAACAATAAATCACAGCATTATCGACTGTTGATTCTTTATACTTGCTATCTCCCTCATTCCACTTCATTGAAACCTTTCCGAATATGTCATTTACTGTGTCTACTTTTTCACTATTATTATCATGTGTCTTATGAAATGTAATTTTATGTGAATATTGTGTTTTTAACTCAACAACATTCTGTAATTTTATAAGCAGCATTCTTTATTTTTATATTTGTTTTTATTTTTCAACCAGCGCTGTTTCCTTTGAAAAATATCGAAACAAAACTTTAATAATATACCTGTATCCTTTGAAAAGTATTCAAACCATACGAAGAAATGAAAGATGGAGGTATACCAACGGACAAATTCTTCACTGAACTTATGTGAGTTAATATTTCCATGCATCTCACGGCATTCCACATGGTTTATCCATTGGATACCGTATTATTTTTTCAAGCTTTAATTATCCTGGAAAAATGTATATCCCTTTGAATATATTCTGTATTTCGTATATTTTCGTGTATATTGCTATATATCCCAAGTATTTATATATATTGTACAACTTCGAGATTCATGGGATTTTTTTTATCCACTTATAGTTTGAAAGTATAACCTAAAGTTCTATGTAACAAAACATTGATGAATAAATAGTATTATTTTTTTTTTTCTTTTTTTTTCTGCGGCATCAACTGCTTGGTTATTAGCCGCAGGTTAGTATGGATGTTCATCATATTTTCGAGTAATGGTTGATTTTTTTCAGGAATCGCAAAATTCGTTCAATATGGGATGGGTTGTTGAGGCATACATGAAGACTATTTGGTATTTGTTCTGATTGACGATCTCTATCATGTACTGGACATTCCAGTAACAAGTGTTCCACTGGTAATGGGACTCTACAGTGATCGCATGAAGGTTGATGCTGACCTAGTAGTAGATACGATGATGTCATATGAGTGTGTCCAATTCTTAATCTTGTTATGACTACTTGATTTCTTCTTTTCAGGGTTCTGGTACGTTGCTCGGGTATCGTTGTGTGTTTGATCTTCCTCAAATGTGTATTCTGATCAGACCACTTTTCTTGCCAGAGAGTGAGTATATTGTGTTTTATGTGTACTTTGATGTCATCTTGTCGCATTGGTATATTGTCAGCATAATCTGAGTTTGCGGCCTCTCTTGCAGCTTCATCAGCTCTCTCGTTTCCGATTATTCCTATATGACTTGGTATATAAATGAAAATCACTGTTTGGTTGTTACATTGTAACCAATGAAGTGTAGATAAAATATTTTCAACGAGAGGGTCTGAATTGAATGTGTCTGAAATTGATTATAATGTGCTGAGTGAGTCTGAGCAGATTACTGTCAAATATAGGTTGTTCGTAACTACATATTTCAGAGATTGCCAAATGGCGTACATTTCAGCGGTGTAGATACTGGAGGAAGGGTTCAGTGTCCATTGATGAATTTTTTCATCAATACAAATGGCACTGCCTACACCCCAATTAGTTATCTACCCATCTGTATAAATTGTGACTATAGGATAACTGTCTAGGATGGAACGTATTTCTCCATAAATGAGTTGTCTGGGGGCCTCATCTTTTCTATATTCCAGACAATCAAAGCGTATAACAGGGGGCTTCATTTCCCATGGTACAACTTCATAAACTCCCAGATTGTATGTTTCTGGAGGTTCCTCTTCCAATTGAGACATCAGCTCGCCAATTCTTATTATTATTATTATTTTCATTATAATTATTATTTTTATTATTTTTTTTCATTTTGGGGTTTTGGCATTGACTTCTATGGTCATTAGCCTTTGATTGCCAACTAATTGGCATCATATCTAATTATGCGGTAAAAAATTTGTATCCCCTATTCCCTATTTTATCTGCGTGGTTCTGCCAACTATGATTGATTATTTAACTCATAATCTTCTCCATAGTTCTGTTCTTTCAAGAAAGATGATCATTTTCCATATATCACGTGGAGAATATCCAAGACAAGTACTCAAATTATCTGACAAGCTCAGTTGTAAACGGATTTGAGAAAGTTTTCTGCAATGAAGTACAAGGTGTTCAACTGTCAGGGGAGTATTCTGACAGACTTCACATAGTGGTTGTCTATCGTTAAGGGGCATGAAACTATTAGTGAGAAAGATGTGTCCCATTCTCAAACGGGATATAGCCACTTGTTCTCTCCTCTTCAATAAAGATCCATATTCCCATTCGTGAACTGTCCGTTTAATCTCTTTGAGTTTTTTATCAGTAGTGTTCCATTGTCTTTGCCATTGTTGTGTTATCTTCATCTTTATTTATTATTATTATTATTTTCGTTTCAAACACTTCCAGTCAGGCCCTAACTTCCGAAGCTCCGACCCATTCGGAAGGACGCGCTGGTTACATAAACCAATGACCACTCCCCACATCCGTGAGGTGAGAGATCATTGGGTCCGAGAATCATGTGTCCTGAGCAGACGTAACGATCCGAGAATGACTGCCTTCTGCATGCAGCCGGCTAGAGATTTTGCCGATTTACGGCATGCCGGTATAATTTCCAGGTTTGAGAGTAGCGTTGGCATCATTCCACCAAGGGCCCCTATAATCAGAACCACCATCTCCACAGAATGGTCTGGATAGAGTCTACGGAGCTCGAAGAGTAAATCTCGATACTTCGTCCGTTTCTCATCCTCTTTTCGTACGATATTCGTCTCGCCCGGAGCCGAAAACTCTATAACGTATATCGTTTTCTGCTCGCGGTCGAAGAGGACTACATCAGGCTTGTTGGCTTGTATTTGCCTGAGGGTGGGGAATGAGTAGTTCCAATAAATTCGGCACTTCTCATTCTCCACAACGGACTCAATATCCCCGGAGCGTAGGGCAGCACCGGTGTCTCATCAATACCGTACGAGTGTCGTAAATGATAATACAACACTCGTAACGCCGCGTTATGACGATGGATATAGGCTAAGACCGCATATGCTGTACATGCTGACAGCAAGTGCATGATGGTCTCAGGCGCTCTACGGCAGGCCCTGCATCTCGTGTCAGGGACCTCTATACCCATCACGCGGCTTCGGTAGACAAGAGTGTTGAAAACACCGTCCTGGCAAGCCATGATGAATATCTCAGTCTCCGATTCGAGTCCACCTGACCTAAGAAAAGCAAAGGTCAGCCTTTCGGATAAACCGTGGTCTTCAATATGTTTGTAGAAGATTCCATGCATC